>VZRR01014162.1:65435-198317 GCA_013398015.1 Oreocharis arfaki | reverse complement strand
TCCAAGACAATGCACAAGCGATGTGGAAAGTCTTTCCGTTCCCAGGTTATTGCTGCTGGTGTCTCCGTGGCTCTGAGCTGTACAAACTCACAGAGCTGATGTCTGGGCAAAAACACTATTAAAATGTTGCAGATTTTGCTGGGAAAAAAAGATTTATCCAAATCTGACCCATCTTCAAAGCCGCCTCCTTAGCTGATTCGGAAAAAAATAGCGAAAAAAAACCCAACCACAACAAAGAATAAAGTTCCCACTTGGCACAGTAGCAATACTGTGTGCTGCTTGGTGTCTCCAGATGTCCAGGAAGGCGCCGGGTGCCGGTGGAAGGTGGCTGCAGAGCTGGCAGAGTGGCATCACGGACCCTGCCAGTGACCCAGTGAGGGCTGAGACGTGGCCAGAGGGGCGAGAGAAGGGTGATGGAGCTGCTGCCTTTGGGGCTTTGCCGCAGCTGCTCTCACCAGTGGCACTGCAGCACACCAGGGATGGAGGTACTGGGGTGGCATTCAGGTCCCTCAGCGTGTGGGCATCCCATGCCAACCCTGCAGCCGGGTGTTGGGACATCAGGGAGGGCCACGGGCTCCAGCCAGGAGCTGCAGGGCCACCTTCTGTCTGCCCAGCTGGGGCAGGGTTGGGTTGCACTCCCGATTAGCGTTCACCCAGAGCTGTGGGATGGAGAGAGAAGAGCCTGTCCCACCCTTCAGTGCCAGCCCCGGAGCCGTGGTTCTCTTCTCTCAGTTCCGCTGTTTTCTCTGTGTGCGAGGTGAGGGGCTGGGGCTGGCCGGGAGCCCAAAGCACAGCAGCACCCGAGGCTGTGCCGTGAGCGTGGCAGAAGAGTTCTGAGGTATTGGTGAGGTTGTTTGAGCCCTTAGGGGGGTCGTGGCTCAGTGCTGCTGGATGGGCGGTGGGGCAGGTGTTGCCCAGCGGCTGCTGGGCAGGAGGGGACGGTGCCGTGGGCTGGGAGGATGCGAAGGTGCTGGGGAGACACTGGCGGCACCGAGATGCTGCAGGGCTCCAGCAGCCTCACCCCGTGCTCAGTGGGATCCTTTGGGATTGTTCCTGAACGAGGGAACGTGGCAACACTGCTGATGCTCCCAGCTCTGTGCAGGAGCTCAGGCCCTGGCTGGGCCGTGTATCCCCATCCCGCCTGCCCTAGGCTGGGGGATGCCCAGGGATGCAGGAGACTGGCTGAGGCCAGGACAGGTGGGTTTTGCTCCAGTGGGATCCTGCTCTTGGGGAGCCCCCTTGTTGAGAGCTCAGCCCCACACTTGGCCACGGCACTGCATGGTTTTGGCACTCTCTGCCTTGCTGTGTCTCCATTGTTAGGTGTCCCCAAACACCCCATTCCCACCCAGACCCTCCTGGCAGCAGCAGGGACAGGGCTGGAGGGACTCTGAAGGGAGCACATAGAGCAGCAGCCGCTCCCACTGGGGAGCTCTGAGCCCCCTTGCTGCGGTGCAGGAGCAGAGCATCCTCCTGCTGCGGGTTAATTAATTCGTGTCACATCAACGAGCTGGCAGCGTGTGGGCAGGAGGCCTTCAGCAGCTTGGTGGGGAACCACCCCGGAGCTGGGAGGCTGCAGAGGGGTGGCCCTGCTTTACCTGCTCAGGTGTGGACTCAGGGGAGTGTGGTTTTGGGAAAGGAGGAGCTGCTGCTCCGGTATGTTGTGGTGCTTCCCCATCTGGCCCTCGTTCTCCCCACCGAGGCATCCCCAAGCACCCCAAAATCTCACAGCAGGCTCCCACAGCACCTCCTTGTGCTGTCGGCTGCAGTTGTGCAACCCAGCAGAAACTCACATCAAACTACTCCAAAACCCCAAGTTTAAACTTAACGTTCACCAACTCTGTGACTTGTACAAATGCAAACCAATCACTGGGCAATTGATCGCTTGAACTGTACGGGGGGAATCTGTGTGTGTGTGTGCCCAGCCTGTGCACAGCTGCTGTGCAGGGCCTTGTATGACAGCCAGGGCTGTACAGAGAGCGCCAGGTGTGTAAATAATCCCACAGCTTGCCGCAGAGGGGAGGGGGTTCTGCTAAAGGTGACGGGTTTGTTCACTGTTACTGTGCTCGGCGTGCCCGCCAGCGAGCGGTGGGGGACAGTGGGCGACCACTGCCGTGCTGGTTAAATAATAAAAAAGCAAACAAACCAACCCAACCCAAAACTTCTTTGGCAGCAGAAAGCAGCTCCTGCCTGTGGGGGTGTGTGAGCTCGGGCAAGATGAGCTGCTCACGGGGCAGCTGAGGCGGCTGCAGGCGAGGGGGTGGGGGGGGTTAAGGGACCCCTGTGCTGGGGTGTCCAAGGTAAAATGGGCTGAGGGGACCAAGGGGTGGTGGCAGCAGGTGTTTCTCCATGTCCTAGGGCACAGTGAGCACCCCCAGACCCTTGTCTCACTGACCCAAGGCTGCAGGAAATTTTGGGGGAGGCTTATGAGCCACTACCTAATTAAGAAGTGAAGCCTAATTAAGAAGCCGTGGTATCTATTTGTGGGCCTAAATTGCTTTACCTCCAATACCTGTCCCATGGGGTGTGGTTGACTTCAGCTGGGAGTCCCCAAGTCCCCTTCCCACAGTGATGCCAGAGGCTGGGGAGCTCTTCCCACTGCTGGGGGGTGTGTGTGAGGTGGGGAGCGATGAGTGGGGGGTTACTGAGCTGAGGGGGGTGGCTGTGCATGAGGGCTGATTGAGGACTGTATGGAATTTAGTCCATTGACCGGCTATTGGGTGGTTTGGGAGCCTTCTGCTGCCTTTCCTGGGGCTCAGGAATGGATTTTACCCAGATGATGTTTTCCTGAGCACAGCAATGAGCGTTTCAGCCAGGGTGTACCCCTGCCTTCTGCCAGCACTGCCTGACTGCTTTGTCTGCCCAGGGGATATCCAAGAGGTTTCTTTCTCCGTGCTGCTGAGATTCACCGTAGATCATCTGGACTGCTGAGGCACCCTCTGAAATCCCTCCAGGTATGTACCCACGCTGACCAAATCTGCCTCCTCCAGTCTCCATGCGCTCCTCCAGCACCCAGCTGCCAGGGCGATGCACTAGGCAGATACTGCTGGCTCTCAAAAATCAGCCTAAAGATCTCTTGAGACCAGTGATTTTGTTGAAAAACCTTCATGGAAAGGCTTTTGCCACTCTGAAGGCAATTAGAGTAAGTTAATAAGCAGTACAAACAGGAGCTGGGCTGTTCAACCTCTCACATCAGGGTTTAAATGCTGACAAGGGCTGACAGCCGTCTCCCTGGTCAATAATTCACACTGATGCTGAAGAAACAGAAGGTGGGAAAACTCTAAATTCAAGGCCAACACTTAGAATTTAATGATGGAAAACTTTAGGTCTGCTTGCAAAGTTCTTACATAAAGAGATTAAAATGAAATGGGACAAAAGCAGATGGCTTTGAAAACCAGCAATAAAAAGATGTCAGCAATCCACACTCACTCGTATTTTGGGTGGCAGACAGGAGTTTTTGAGGGGAAAGGGAGGATAAAAGACATCCCTTAGGCCTTTGCCCTGGATGGACTGTGAGAAGGTGCAGGAGCATTGTGACCTTCTGGCGACGAATCGGTGTTTAGTCAGGATTAGAGGGTTTTTTTGGTTTTGTTTTTTTTTTTTTTTTTTTTTTTTGGAAAGAATTAAGTTTTTTTTTTAAGCTAGGCCAGGTTGAGTGACAAGAGCAGGGAGAAAAGGGCACGAGGTGGAGGCTGTCCCTGTTGTGCACCCCGGGACACCGCACTGGGTGCCAGCACCCTCTGGAGGCTGCAGGCGCCCTGTGGGCGATGAAGGGGAGTGGGAAGCAGCTGGGGTGCCCAGTGATGAGCAGGGAAAGATTTTTTTTAAAAAAAAGAGTACAAATCACACCAGAATACAACACTCCTGTGCTGGTAGCACCCAGCCCTGTGTCCTCCCACGATGGTGGCCCACAGCCCTCACGCACCAGCCCCAGCAGAGTAGGGGCTCCCCAGCTGAGCCTTCGACCAGGAAAGCTGCCCTGGGCTCTGCAGGGCAGGAAGTGTTTCATACTCTCCTGACAATTGCAATCCAAATCGTCATTCATCAGTTCTTGTGATTTGCCGTGAAATTATCTATGCTCTGTGATAATGATGCAGGGAGCTAAAGAGCTGATCTTGGCAGGAGATGAGACGGGGTAGGCTGGTGAGTAACTTGGAAGGAAAATAGAGCAGCTTCGGTGGGATGCCTGGCTCTTATCAGCACTGGGACCCTGAAGGGTGTGGGGCAGGGGCAGAGGTGTCCAGGCTGGCTGAGCTCTGCCTGGCTTCTGTGCCATCTGGGAAGAATTGGGTTCATAAGAGACCTGGGAATGAGTGTCAATACTTGTGTGTGTGAGTAACAGCTGAATTAATTGTCAGGTTTATTTCTCCTCTCATTTTTTGGCCTCCTGCAATTACCAAAAAGTATTTGTCAGGGCTCCAGGCAGCGGAGTGGTAATAAATCTCTGGCCACTGACGGGAGGTTGGAGCAGTTGTTTCTGGAGCAATCCGAGATTGGTGTTGGCGTTACTGAAGGGCAAGTGCTCAGAGGGGCTGGGGGCCTGCAGCACAAGCAAACAAACCAGCAAACAAACCAGCAAGCTTTGCAGAAACACTCCTGAAATGAACTCCGTGGGTGTGCAGTTCTCCATCTGTGGAGAAATCCCTGAACAGGGATGCAGGGGGGCTTGGGGAGGTGAAGTTTTGGCCACCACCAGCACGTGGGACATTGCCAGACCCTGCAGGGCTGCAGGTCCCTTCCCGTGGTGGCACCAGGGTGACCAAAGCCACCCCTGTGAAATGCACAGCATCTGCCTGCATGACCTAGGCCGGAAATGAGCAGAAACAGGGTTGGAAGGTGAAATCCCTGTGCTGCAAACACAGCACTTCCTGGATCCTGCTTCCCAGTACGGGAGGGTGTCCGGGTCCCACCAAGGAGGGACCGCATTCATCTCAGCTGCAGACACAGCTGACAGGGGAGGCTCTCCTCTTGTTGGCCCTTGTTAAAGGAGACCAGGCAGAAAGGACTGCCCGTGGTGCTCGGGAGGCCGGCCCAGAGATCAGTTTCGCCACCGGCACCGTGGGGAGTGCGTCGGTCACACATCGCTCGAGTCCCTGGGTTTGCAGAGGCCGGCGTGTTTCCCTTCTTTGGAAATAATCCGACTGTCCCTCTGCAAATGCACGGAACCTGACGAAGCACAGGGTGTTGCAGGGGTGGTAAGCTCCATCTGGAGAGCTGTCTGCTTTGAAGTCGGACACTGTTTTAAACTCTGCAGGGTACTTTTGCTTAGGAAAAGCAGCAGTTGTCAGTAAAGATTGATCTTGGTCCAGAAATTTCTGCTGTTCCCTGACTTCTTTTCATATTTATTAGTCATTTGCAATCTCTTTGATGACTAGATGCATGTTCAGCTTGGAGAAAACTGTTGCAGTATTTGCTGAGGCAAGTCGGGGCATAGGAGACGCTGACCACACTGGCCATGCTAATGATGGTGCATCTAGATTAGCCATTATTAATTGCCATGGCAGCCACAGTGCTCCCGAGCAGATGCTGAGGAAACCCATGGAGCCAGCAGGAGTCCTGGGGAGGTTGTTCTGAGGTCTCACCCACAGGCAGTTGTTCCATAAGGCTGCAGGTCAGTATTTGTGGAAAATGTTGTGCCTGTGGGAGAGGGGCAATGCCAGGAGCTTCTGGGGGTTCCTCTCCTGCCTGCAGTGGCACAGGAAGAAGGGAAAGTTTCATGAAGAGCAGAAAGCTGAGCAGCACCCTCCAGGAGGTTGCTGTCGAAGACACTCCATCCTAATCCAACACGTTCCTCGAACTGCTCAGCACAGCTCTCAGCAGGTGCGGCCTGATGGGCCCCAGTGACACAGGGATTCTGAAGAGGTTTGGACTCCACTGACTCGGGTGTTTGTTTGCAAAAGTCCAGACTTCAGCTGTGAAATCCTGATCCCGCTCTGCCCATGACCCAGGAGTATTTTCTGCTGCTGTTTCGTCCTGAGCCTTTTCCAGAAAGCGAAGCAGCTGCCAGAGGTCAGACACAAGGAACCCGATCAGTGTGTGCCTGAAGATGGGTGCCAGGTCTGGATCTGCATTCCAGTTGGACCAAAGCAGAGCTTTCCCCATGGGGATGTTAATCCTGGGCCTTGGCTTAGAGCCATCTCCAGCTTTCATGATTTTGGAACTGAAAAAGAGCACTGTTCTGTTCAAGGGAAGAACAAGTCCTTACACCCCAACTCTGTACACGTGAGAAGTCACAACTGGCTCCTTAGCACTGAAACCCATCTAACTCCACCTCACTGGACCCAGTTTTAAGCTACCAGTCTCCATGGGCTGCCAGAACATCCTGCTTCCCTTCAGGCCAGCCAGAACCCCTGAGCTGGAGCTGCCTCCTCTGTCCACTGGTGAAGGAGAAACCAAATAGCAGAGGTTGGAAACCAAATAGCAGAGGTAGCTCTTGGGTCTCTTTGAGGGGGAGGGCAGCCTTTTTATTAGGTTCAGATGTTGCTTTCTGCCCAGGGCCATGCTGGGAAGTAAAGCAGAGTGTGTTAATGTTGGCTGGAAGAACCTCTGTGGAAACAGGCTCGAATGAAGCAGGTTTCTCCTGTGCCCGTTTCCTGGGGGAATGGGGACCATGAGCCAGCTTGGGAGGCACAGGCATGGGCAAGCAGTCACCCCTTGCTGAGCTGAGGCTGCTGAGCAGCCTCTTCCCTTTCTCTCTAAGATCTCCCAGCAGTGAGTGTGGCTTTAGCCAGCCACCCACTTCTCCAGGGAACCTGCTGTCCCCAAGCCAATGGCATCCGCAGGGAGAGCTGGTCCCAGTGCCGAGCTGATGGGTTCCTTCTGGAAGTGTTGCCTGTTGGGAGATGTGGAGGTGGAGGGCTCTCTGTGAAGGGCAAGGCTGTTCTCCAGATGTTATTTTTCACCATTAGGCAGTGTTTAAACACGCTGTGATGTCCCTCCCCGCTTCTTTCGGAGTGCACATAGAGGAGAGACCCTGGGAGGAGGGAAGCGAGTGGCAGGGGGAGGGCAAAGGAAGCTTTCCCAGAAAGTGCTGAGCTGGGCTGCCCCTCGACAGAGCCGGGCTCCGAAGGGTCCCTGCCGGCCGGTGCCAAGCCTGGAGGCCTTCGGAACACGTGGCTCATTAAGAGTGTGCCTCAGCCAGGGCTGGGCTCACACACGGGGCTGGCGCTGCCAGAACAAGCCCCGGAGGACTCGGAAAGGGCCGCGTCTGCAGAGTTCAGGGCAGGCCTGGAGGCAGAGCAGGGCTGTGCTTAGCAAAGCACCCCGAGCCTCAGCAGCTGCTCCACCATTCCCTGCTCCGCTCCACCTTCACTCCACTTGGAAAACAGGCTCAGAGTAGAGCTGGGAGGATGCTCAGCTCCTCTCCCAGATACTGGTGAGGGACTTGTGTGGCTCTGGGTGCTCTCTCCTCTGGGTCAACGTATCTCAGGGTAAAGCTGGTGCTCAACCAGCCAAGGACGCTCCAAGAGATGCTGCCATCCCAAAACGCCTCATTAGAAGCTGGACTTGAAGTTAAAACCCCAGCTCTGCCCCTCCAAGGCCAGCCTACTTGGCCACAACAGGCCCATAACGTGACGTGCATCATGGCCTCTCCGAGCCGTGCTCGTCAGCAGATAAAATGAATATCCTGGAAGTGCAGGCGCTAAAAAAAAAATCGCTGTCGGAAGCACAGCAAAACCCATCTGTGAGTGGAAGAGGCCAAAGAAGAACACAAAGGCTTTTATTTCCTGGAGGCATTTGTCAGCAAGACAAATGTGTTCTCTTTAAATTTGCTGCCATTTCCTAGCTGGCCGCCCACGCGAGCGCCAAATGGACTTTCACTCGCATGAAGCTGAGTGTTGGCTTGTGTCCTCTGTAATCCAACGCTCAGGAATCAGGCGAGGAGTCGGCTGGATCCCTGTTTGTTATCAGCAAGCGGGGCATATTTAAAGGATACGGGCAGATTTCAACACTACATCTATAACTAGTTTATTGCTGGTGCGTTCCTCTCTTGCCCTTATTATTTATGTTGAAAATGATAAATGAGGGATTGACGATTCTGGCTGGTTCATGAATAATCAGGTTATTTCACTGCAAAGCCCCAGGGGAAGGTAATGTTTCTACAATCCTCCATCAAAGAGAACGCAGTTTGCACACGCGTGTGCGTCTGTTGCTCATTCCTCCGCCGCTTTGTGTGGGTTTTGGCGTGGTTTTGCACCCTCCCTCTGCAAGGGTGCCTATGCCCAGGCACTCCCGTGCTGCATCCCAGTCCAAAATGTTTCCCAGGCTAAGCAGCCCCTCGGCACCATCACCAGCAGCCACGCACAGGGTGTTTGGGGCAGCTTGGTCTCCGGAGAAGGAGGTGATGGGCATCTCAGTGTCCTGTGAAGGGGGCGTGCAGCCAGGAGCCCTGGGGAGGTGCCTGGAGAGCCCCAACCACTGCAGTCAACTTGGAAGGAGCCCTGATCCCATCTGTATTTCAAGGAGCTGAAAACAGCCGCTGGTCTCAGGATTTGCTTGTGAGACAGGAAGAACCTTGGGGAGATGATCTGAATGTTTATGTATATAGAAATGTCTAACCACCAGGCTCAGAACAGGCTCAGGAAGGGAATCTGGAGGTGGTTAGCTGGAGAGGAGGATATTTTTATGCTAGAAATGTGCTGTCCGCCTGTTTGTAGGGTAGGAAGGATACAATGAGAATCAAAGGCTTGGCAGGATGAGCATTTTCATCCTCATAGATGTGAACTCCCCATCTGTCTTGGGCTCCAAGGCGTGGAACTGTTTAGATCCAATATCATTATTAGAAGCAGAAAATAGAGCTCATAAAACTCCCTCCTTACACCCCAAAAAAGCAATTCCAGGACCCTTTATCCTACTCGAGAACAAGCCATTCCTGCATTAATTTCCCTGCTGTGGCTGGGCTTGTTGTCAGGAGAAGGACACTCAGTGCTTTGGTAGAAGATGTGCAGCCCTGGGGCAGGTCCTTGCTCCTCTCCAGTGTCACCAGACCAGGGGATTTAGAAACAGAGCTGGGGGTGGGCAGTGTGGTGGCAAACCCACGTGGCCAAGCCATGTTCCTGCCACCCCATGGAGTATTTGCAGGGGCTGCATCTGCGGTGGGAATTGCTTCCCCAAGCAATGGGATGGAAACCAGCACTGGATCCACATCCCGTGGCTGGGCAGACACTGCTGAGGGCAGCTGGCAGTGCCAGCCTGGGAAGTCACCATCCTGCCACCATGCCAAGCATCCAGAGGCCCCATGCAGCCACCCTGGGGGCTCAACTGCTGAAGCCAAGGTGCCCCCTGAGGCACCGAACCTGCGACACAGGGCATGAGGAGGTCACAGAGCTGCATCTGAAGCACCCCAGGTGGGTTCAGTCATCCTGGAATGGCTCCTGGGGGAGGCAGTTGTGAAGCCACAGGGTCAGCTCAGGTGCATCTGCTATGACACTCTCCCATTCCAGTCTCCCCACAGAGATGGATTAAGTGACAGTTCAGTGTCCTGTGCCAGACGAGACACAGTTCCTGTAGGTGGCCATCACTCCAGGCATGCTTCTGGTGATTCCTTCGCATTGCAACAGATTCACGACATTTCTGAGGGCAATATAACCTCCAGCTGCTTGGCACTGCCTAGGACTTCCGAAGGCACTTCTGCAGGTCCAGGCTGTGACATTGCCATCTGCTGATGGAGAGCAAACACCCAGCCCAAGGTCTTGCACGTGGTGGTTCCAGCCGATGGTTTGGCAGCAGGGGACGTTTTTACCGCTCCAGGATCAGGTAAGGCTCTTTCTCTGGCAGATCTTTCCATTGTTTGTTGACTGTAAATAGCTGTGGAATGAAATGTGATGAAGGCATATATTGTTTCCTTACAGCTCTGCTTTGTTGAGTGGAATAAGGATGCCAGCATGTGGAGTTTTATTATTATTTAATTTGTAGCTGCCCATAATCAGCAAATTCTTTTAGGTGAGGCTTTTGGCATTTTATACTCAGCATTCCTGCTGTCTGTAAAAGCAGCCTAAACTTTTCCTTCTGTTCCTAAAGGCATCTAGTTTAAATTCAAAGTCCATCCATTATAACTTCAGCACCTTGTAATCCCTCAGAGATATGTGCAATTACTCTCTGAAATATCCCAGGAGCAAAACTAATACCAAGCATCATCTGCTTAAATTTACAACATCCAACTAGCACAGTAAAAGCCACTAGCTTAGGGGTTAGCTCATCTGAGCACACTTGCCAAAACACATATCCTGCATCTAACACTGCTTTTGCTGCTGAGGATTTAGCTGCCACCTCAGGAATCTTCATTGGACAGCATTCACATTTTATGGTTTTATTTAAATAGCAGGAGTGGATGCACATGTCCTTCATCTGGCACTTGGGTGTCAGCCAGCGAACTCACCCAGCCTGCACAACCCCTGCCTTCTCCACGTTGTTGTGTTCCCTCAGGTTCCCAGACATGAGCTTGTCTCCCATCCTTCATCCTTAGAGCAGTTCAGGCATGATTTGTGTCCAAAAGCTTGGGATGAGGACACGGGCACTTACCCTGCAGCTGAAGCAAGCTTCTTGCATAACATGGCTTTGCTTCTCCTTTCCATTCCTTCGAGTTTTACAGCCGTTTTCATCCAAGCCTATTGACTTCATCCCTATAAATTCAATGATTTTTCCATAAGGATTAGTGTCAGATTCTCCCTGCAGACATCTTGGGTCTTGGAAGACAAAGGAGTACTCTGCTAATGGCTGTCTGGTGAGCCTGAGGCATTTACAGCAGTGGCTTTAGAACGAACTGCCTGGCCAGGCAGGGTTTCAGCCTCAGGGCAGCTCATCCACCGTCATGATCCAGGAAGCCGGGACACAGCAGGGATCCCAAAACTGCACTGGGATGTGGATACCTGGATGTGACATAAGCATTGTGTTGGCTCTTCCTGCCCTTGAAGGCCATGGAAAAGCTGGGAGAGGAATTTTCTAGATAGAACACCAAGGCTTCACAGCTGAGCAGAGATGAAAGCAGAGGAGGGATATTTAGAGCGAAGAAATGGCCAAACTGCCAACCAGGGAGATGCTGAAAGGTAAAGCTGCCTCTGAGAGTTCCTCCTCAGCTTTTCAGCTTTCCCTGGGCACACGAGGCAGAGCAGGGTCTGCACATCACAGCACTGACTGACTGACTGCCACAGCCACCCATCCACGGGAGCCGGGCTGAAACCCACAGAAAGGAATGGACACAGAAACGTTCCCCCTGGATGGGAAAAGGGCATTAGGCACCAGGTAAAGGGATTAAGGAAGAGGAAGGAAACTCTGCGTACATCAGCATGAGGGTTTGAGCATTTTATTACGATATATAAATTTTGTCTTCTTAAATTACTCTCTATGAGTTGAACAGAAAGGGATTATGGTGGAGGAAGGAATATACAAAAATAAAAGGATATTGTGAGCTACTGCATCACCACATATACAACAGTAAAGTACTTTACAAGCACTTAGAGAATCAGACTTACAAAAATAAAAATATGACACATCCTTATGCATTTCCACCACTTGTAAGTTCTCTTCTTCCTTCTCTAACCTTCAGACACCTTTCAACCCCATCCTCAGGTCACAATTCACATGGTAGGATACCTTGCTCATTTTGATGGCCATTACAGCATCTGGGAAAGAATTAGTGCCTCCCAAGACTTATAAAATCCAATGGTTATGGAGCTTGACGGGAGATGTTCAGAACAGATCAATTTGTGAGTGATCAGGTGATCCTCAGGGAGCAGACTTTATCTGGCAACAGAAATCTGAATATCCCACAAGAAGATCCATCATCCCCTATAAAGCATTCCCCCATCTCCACAGAGGCACAGCTCATGTTTGATTGACACACACAGAAAGCACCTCGTGAGCCTGGGGAAGGCTGATACTCACAGACTTCAGTGGGACTGAATCACTGTGACAGAGGATGGATCTGATTTTGTTTCAGCTCTAGAAAAGGCAAAGGTGCCTTTTCCTACAGGAAAAGAGGCAGGTTAAAACTCCAATGGCTAAATATCCTAGCTCACAGTGTTCACACACAGAACCATTCACCTCTAGATCAGATTCACGCAGTCTTTAGTCTTCAGTTTGCCCTACAAAGTCTTTTGCTCATTAGCCTTCTGGTGACCTTTCCCATTTTTTTTTAAGACACACTCAACATAAATAGTAAATAGCATTCACTTCTCTGACCAGCAGCTCACTCAAACACTGCTATCAACACCCAAACACCATTCCATCAGTCCCAGAAGGCGTGCACCCAGGGTGCAAATCTGTCTGTATTTCACATTGAGAAAAGTAGAGCTGGCTTAGGAAGAAAAAAAAAACAAAGAAAAAGGCAAAAAATAAAGACAAGCAGTAAACTTTTGGTCAAAGTTTCTCTGTGGTTTGTGCAACATATTCCACAGCTTCTGAAAGTTCAGTATTTGGTTAGGGTTTCATCTTTTTGGTCCCCAAATGCAATGACAGCAGTGCAGGCAGACCAGACACGAGCATGCTCTGTTGCATTCTGGGGCAAAAGAACCATAGGGATGAAGGGGAGGGAGACCCCCCCACCTTTGAGACAGGGACTTTCCATATTGAAAAAACCAATCTTCCCCCCGTCAAAAAAGATAAAGGCAGTGTCTGACTTCACCCATCACGCTTGCAGGGCTGTGGGCAACATGCACATCACAATCCTGGAGAGACATAGTGTAGCCTCAGTGCCAGCTGTTCAAGGAAACTCACCTTTCCATGGTCTAAATCCATCATTTGTATCTTTGAGAAAATATACAGAACAAAGATCTGCTGGCTGAGATTAAGAACGCTCCATTTAAAAGAAAAGCACCTCCCTAGTGGGACCAATCGATCCTTTTACACGTACAAACACACTATAGGTATGGCACAAGGCACTTCTGGGCTGCCCAGGGTGATTCTTCATTGGCAACACAAAAACACAATTCAGTTTCTGGTGTTTAAGCAAAACCAAAAGAAGTCATCACTTTTCCCAGTCATGAGTAAGATGAACTTTGGCTTTTCTACCACTGCCTAACCCAGCCACAGGGATGGGAGCAGCAGGGACACAGGGTGGGCAGGCAGGTTGGGATCTGTGCCCAGGCAAGGGTGAAGACTTGACCCTCTGTGGTTTCCCTGACCTCAGGAAAAACAAAGTCCCTTCCCAACACCAGCTTTTGCGGAGAAGAAAAGCAGCTTGTGATGGGCCCATGGGGGACACCATGTAAGAAGGGATTTTTCAAAAACTTCTCCAAATCTCAGGCACTTGGCAATGTCCGAGTTTGGACATGGTCCAGGGTGATAGTCCCACCATAGCCAGCACGGCTACACAGCTCAAAACGTGTTCAGCCTAGAAACCCAAGCTGCTTTCTCTTTTTTTCCCTAACATGGCAAGACCAGAAAAGCTGCTTAAACTCAAAGGAGCAAGAGCATGTTAGGTCACTTCTAGTGTATTTGCAGAGAAAACAAAGCCTGAAGCTTCAAAGAGGCCTGGGCTGGGCGTGTGGGACCCTCCAGTGCCAAGGATGCAGCCCTCCACTGCATCCACCCAGGGGTCACATCCACCTGTGAGACTTTGCCTCAGCAGCCCCTGTCCCTGTGTGGTGAAAGTCCAGGTTGAGGTTCAGTCTCTCTGCTGGATTGGTATTTGCACACCAGGGGTTTTTTTGGCTTGCCTTGAATTCTTTTTTACTGTTGCAGCTGGTATTTAGGAAACAGAACTAACAGTGGATGGAGTGAGCAGAAGCCTGCAGCCAGACACGATGGAAGGGATTTTTCTGGGGAAAACCTGTCCCGCTCAAAGACCAGAACGACCAAGAACTGCAGCTTTGTGCTCGAAGCAGGGGAATAATCCAGCTGTCAAAAGGAGCAAAGCCTGATGTGTGGTCAGAACAGGGAGAGCCTGGCATCCCCTCGGCTCTGAGGTCAGCCTGTCTCCGGGCTTGCCCAGTGGAGGTGCCTGCAGTCCAATCTGTCATGGTGCAGGGATCTCCTGGGTGTGAGTACTGGCCTTGCTTTTGGACCTGGATTACACTGCTGTGCAGCTGGGAAAGCTGCCCCTTTGCAGGCTCTCAGGGATGTGTGGAATGAGCCCTCCAGAGCCTTCACGTGTCCCCAGGAAGGCAGAGGGGCGTTTCCCCTGCTCCCAAGGCTCGCTCAGCAGCACGTGGCCAACAGGACAGACCTCAAGGTGAGCTAGCAAGTAAGTGCATCACCAAGTGCATCACTGCACTGGGACCACGTTCATCCAAGCGCCAACTCCCTGCTGCCTAAGCCAGCCCCACAGCACTTCTGTTTGCTGGAGCCCTGGGGAGAAGGGTTGCTTCAGGCATAATAATCCCTCTGGAGGCAGATGCTGCTCTTCCAGGCTTTGATGATGACAGACAGTGACAGCAGAATCTGACCAATAACAAATACAATCTTTGTTTGTATTGCTGTAAAGAATTCAACAGTAGGTGGAAGCCTTGGAAATCCTTTGAGAGGTTTCTCCCTACCAAGTCCTAACTCCGAGTGGAGAGGCAGAGTTCAGCACTGCCTCTAACACACATCTTTCAGCACTAATGATGCTTCAGCTGTCAGGATTTAAGTTTGTATTTAAAGACTTTATATTTACCTCTGGTGGAAAAACTGTGCTACATTTTAAACAAGAGAACTCTGTTTCATAAAGGTCACAGCTCTGGTCACATTTACCAACAGCTTTTTGAAACTGATGGAAAAAGTATCTCTACATGCCACTAATTTTATTATTTTTTTCAAGTTTTTCAGAATTTTTTTTTTTTAATCTCTGTGGGTTTGTGCGTCAACTGTTCTGGGCATTCAGCTACGTCTTGTTGACATTGTTAATAGGCTTTCTGACTTGGCTGCTCAGCTGTGCTCTGAAATAACTCCATCAGACTCACAGCAAGTCAGGAACAAAATGGAAAGTTTAGAAGAGAGAAAGCTGGAAATTAATTTCCGGAGCTGTGTGGTTATTTCTAAGTCTGAGCAGCATGCAAGAATTCTTGGTAAGACTTTCGGAGACAATTCCGTGCTATTTTCAAAAGTTACATGTTTGTGGGAATCCAGGCTCTTGCAGACTTTCAGCAAGATACCAAAGTGAAGATGGGATTCATGGGGGGGTGATGGTTTACCTCAGGATGGCTGCACTGACTCCTGCTCACTGTTTCTTGGTCCTTTTGCAGAGACAGCTCAGCTGTTTGCAAAGTACCTGTTTTTAGTGCTTCAGCCTGGCTGATTAAGGAAAACCTGGATGGATTTGGGCTCTTCAATCCTTCAAGCTCTACACTGAGGAAGTTTGGCTGCTCCTCTACAGGCAGCAAAGCTGCCCATGCCACAAATATGGAAACTATTGAGAGGGTGAGTTAACCCTGCCCTGGCTCCTCTCTGCAATCCAGCCACACCCTGAAACTCAGAAGGGCTGCAAGTGCATACAGATCCCTTAAATTGGGTGTTAGAGGCAGTGAACAGCACGGCACACTTGGTCTGACAATACTTTTGATAAAAGGGCACTGGGCTCCTAAATCACTCGGTCACTTTCAGAAAGTCGCCCTTCAGCTGTTCATTTTCCTCAGTGTCCCCCGCTTACTCCCGGCCGGCCTCACAGAAGATGTGTCTGTGCATCGGGGCAGGCCCTTCTCCCATCTCCTGACTGTGCTGTGCCTTGCTATGGTATACAAACATCCAGCTGCTAGCAAGAGCTGGGGAACCTGTTTAAAGCCTCTTTTTCTCGGGGTGACAGTCTCCACTCCTCTCAGGAGGTGGGGTGACTGCGGTGCTGTAATACGGCAGCTCTCACTCAGCTGAGCTGTTGCAGCAAGCTGTGATGCACTGATACAAATAACCACCTCCTCTGCCTCTCAGCTCTGAAAGAGATCGGGCCTGGTGTGTGCTGGGCCGACCAGACGCTGACTCTGCAGTTGGTCTTCCCCTTGCAGAGACCAAAATAGCTCTGAAGCTTACAGCGACTCTCACCTATGTGCTAGACGAGACCTACAGAGCTCATAAGGCATCATTCTGCTACGGGTAACAGGGTCCTTTGTCATCTTGATTTCATCTAAACACAAGCCAAAAATAGATACGCTCGGGAGAAAAAAAAAAAAACAAAAAAAAAACAAAAATAAAATCCAGATCATGAACGTCAGGAACGTTGCAAAATACAAGCCAGCCTCTCACTGATCAAAACCATCCTGTGCCCTGCAAGCCTGCTCCCAGCCAGTTCAGCCTTGCCCGAGATGAGGGCGTTCTCCAGCCATGAATGTTCAGTCACCATCAAGCAAGGCCCAGCCAGAGCCCCGGCGAAGGCCGCGGCCTCCCGGGGGTCGCGCGGTTGCCAGCGGCGGGGCGGATCAGAGGGTCTCGCCGTACATGACGCACGGGCTGGTTTCCTCGCAGAGCTCCAGCTGCACGCTGGAAGCGAACCAGCGCTTGGCACAACCCAAGCTGTAGTTGAGGGTGGTCCGGTAAATGTTCTTGGCACACTTAGGAAAAATGATGGTCGTGCTCTGAAACCTCACCGGCTTCTGGCGGGGCTCGAAGATCAGCTGGGACTTGTAGTTCCGCCAGGTGCAGTTGGGAGCAGCGATGATGGTCTCGCTGTAGGTGGTGACGGTGGGGATGGGGCCGTAGAAGATGTCGTCCCGGTAGTGCTTCTCCGAGTCGTACTTCACCTCGGAATTGCACCTACAGAGGACAGCAAGGAGTGAGGGGCACAGCCCAGGCAGCAAAGCAGGTAAGACAGGCAGGACTCTTCTCTAACCCTTCAAAGCTGGCAGCATTTACCACCTCTTACTGCACGGACACTGGGGCAGATGGCAAGAGGACTCTGTCCTGCTGGGGAATCTTGTTGGAACCCCACAACGTTCCTTGCTGTGAATCCATCTCAGCATTTCTGCAACGTGAACATACCAGGGCAGAAAACACCTTGTTGCACAGGCTCCAAGCAATGCTCTTCTTCCTCTGGTTTTCTCCATGGGTCCCACTGGGGCCTCAGCTCAGCCCTGAGAGCTATGCTGGAGGCAGACAAACACCCTGTAATGGACTTGTTGAGCTGTCAAGGCTGTTTGTCTTTTCCTATATTCCATCTTGCCATCATTGCACAAAAAGGCCCAAACCAGCTAAAATCTGAGTGCTGGGAGATGAGGGGTGAGGTTGCTTTGTTGGAGCCTACAGAAAATCCAAGCAATGCTGAAAGAACAGGTAAAGCAAAGGGATATTGTGGGCTATGGCTGCCCAACATCCAAGCCACTGGTCTCAGAGGAACTGGCCACCTGAACTGCCTAGAGATGAAGAACCACAAAAGGTAGGACGTCATTGCCCTGCCTTTTTTCTGCACTCATCCAGAAAGGATGTGTGGACACCATGCCACATAAAGGCCTTTTCCTAGAATCCCTAGCCATGGGGAACAGCAGGACTTCCACTGGCTTTCCCCGCTCCCCAAACGCTCCTCCAGCAACCAGCAGCCAAGGAATGTGCAGCTCCACGTAAAAAAGATTAAAAGCTGGGTGTGTGCTTGTCATTACCTCCACCCAGAAGGGGGCTGACTGATTGTGCACCGCGTGTAATCTGAGCTGCTGTAATGTATTTTGCACAGCTAGGGTGTAAGCAAGTCATTCAGCACACATAAAACAAGACTCCGATGTAATCACCATAAAAACATGCCCGCTGGCAGTTCCTCAGCCAGCAGAGATTTACTGGGGTGCACTTCCAGAGAGACGTTTGCATAGGCTGAGGGGGTTTACAGTCCTCCCACTGTCCCTGCCCCAAGCTGTGAGTAACTGCCCCATGCTGTTTGCAGGGTACATTCCACACCAGCAAAAGAGTAAAAGAAGAGCAAAGACCAACATTTATCCATCGGCCACAGCACCAGCCCCATAGGAGGACAGAACATCTCCCATCACTGGGCTTGAGGGACCATCTCCTCACAAGGAGGAGCTCACTCAGGCTCTGTGGGCTGCCTAATGTCGGTTTCTCTGCGGCAACAGTGAACATAAGCAGGTGCCAATTAGAAGGGTGTTGCTTCTTCTGAAGACACGAGTCATCTGGGAACGGTATGAAGACCATCAGATTGCTCAGTGGAGGCCATCAAGCCCGCAGACGGTAATGGTTTTCTCTCACGGCCTTGGATTTGAGCTGGCCTTGGAAGGAAAGCTGCCTTCTGTTAAAACCTCCCTCCAGTTCTTGCCTCCTCCCCTCTGCCTTTGCTGCTGTCAGTGTCTTTAATTCAGGAATTACCCTCCCACCTGTCCTTCCCTTTCCATCAAAATAACCACGGCTCCCATTTGTAAACACATTTTAATTTTTGGCAGAAGCACCAGAAAAAAGACAGAAATCCCCATCTACCCACCCAATCCCATCTGTACCTGATCTCCTGCACGGGCTCAGGGTTGAGCTCAATGCTTTCTCCAAAAAACACAGGGTACATTCGAGGCCTTATCTCTGGCATGGACGGGTTCAGGAGCAGGTAAGGCATCTGCAGGAAGGAGAGCACAGCAAGTGTTGGGACACAACAGATGGGGCTGGCACAGTTCTTAACATGCTGTGACTGGCAGCTGAGCAGCCTAACACAATACCTGGACTGTCCTCACCTACAAACACCTCCCTCTGCCCCAGCTCACCTCCCAGGTACGTGACTGTGCCCACATCTCTGCCACTCCACGCTGCAGCATCTGTTTGCTGAAATTCAGCCTTGCCTTTCCTTCTTCCCTTCTTGTTTCTCATAGGAATTGCAATTGTTTTCGAGTTTTCTTTAGCCCTGATATTGCCTTTACCGGCTAGGGGTTAACAAGTCTTAGAAACACTCAAAATGTGTCAGCATGGAGAAGTGCTCCATGTCTGACCTAACACAGAGCTAGGGCCTAAGGCTGCTGACTTAAAGGATGTAGGTCGACTTAAGTGAGACAAGTATATATATTTTTATAGATATACATACAAATATGTACATAAAACCATGTATCCTTTGCAACAACCCAGCAGAGGAAGTGACAGACTTGCTGTTCCTGAAGTCTCTGTGCCAAAAGCGGCTCTTGTGCTCCAAAGGACATTCTTGTTAACCATAAAACTGAGGGTGGGGTGGGACACTGGGGCACCTTGTGGCCTCTGCAATGCAGGAAGCCAGTTGCAAGCCAGGACTTTGTAATGAATGGAGCAGCTCCAATCCATGACACCGAAAACTGGATTTTTAAGACTAATTGCACCGTGAACTTACTTACTCTGACAAATTGTCACAGACCAGCCTTGGCTCCTCTGCCCACCACAGAAATGAGTAATCCCACTTCTCTATACTGGAGTGCTCCTAAGCACCAGTTCCCACATATGGGGATCCTGTGTCTGATGCCTGGACCAAATCCAGCAGCTAATTAAGCCTAATCCTGCCCTCCTGGAAAAATGTCACTGCAGGTTTCAGTCTCTGCCACTACTTTTCTGTCAGCTGATATTTATGACACACAGGGACACAGGATCTCTTTAAAGGAGACGGCTGGCAGCCTCTGTGCAGGGTCTGTAGGTGGCTAGCTGAGGTCTGCTTTCCTCTACTGGTTCGGGCTTTCTGCCTCAATCTAAGGCAAAAAATGTCACTGCTCCATCTGAATTTGCCAAGCCCTTCAATTCTGTGTCCCCAAGCCACAAAGCTGTTTCTTCTTTTCATACTCAAATATCCCTGCACTTTACTACTGTGTAAAGTTGTACTATTAAGCAAAACAGCCAACCCCTCTTTTTGATTGAATATTTCTGTTCCTTTGTCAGGACAGTATTTGCATAGGTATGGGGGGAAAGAGAAAAAAATATATATATATATGTTCACCCTCCCTACCAAACACTGGCCAAAAGGCAAAGTTCATTCCTGGATTGCTTTCAACGCTCTTGACAGGGGAGGGCAAGGGCAGCCTTTCTGGTCGTAAATAAAGCTCTTTGCTTCTGAAATGTGAATTGTTTACATCAGACAAGCCTCAGTCCACAAGGGTGCAGATATCCAGCTTGTAACAGTCTGCACACGGCCGGAGCTCTTTCTAAAGACATTTTGTACAAAAGAAGAGGTTCAGCTGGACGCAGGAGTTAAACACCATTTGCACATGCTCACGAGCTTTGTGAACAGCAGGCAGGCTGCCCTTTGGGGGCTCACCTGCACAGGGATGCAGATTGCTTGAACCAGTGAAGGAAATAAGGCTGGGGATACACGTCCCTCCTTTAAAGAAGCGGTTTCAAAGAAGTGCTTCCAGGCAAACAAGCCTTCACACTCCTTGCTAACAAATGCTGACACTAAGTGTGCTCTGAGCATCCCCAGGCTGCGGGAGACGAAGCCTTTCCTGAGGCTTAGCAGGAACACTGCAGGGGCATCTGGCCCCCAGCGTGTGTATGGGAACAGCCTTCCCAGCCCGCTGAGCGCCGGGGGTGCTGCTCGGTCAGAGCGTGGGCACGGCGGCGATCGCTGTCTGTGCAAGGCACAAGTCCCACAGCAGGGAACAGGAAACAAGAACACGCTGCACAAACAACACCAGTGTGCACGGAGAAACGGAGGCGCTGGCACGCGTGACTGACATCAATCAGAGTCAAAAAGTTGCCGCTGAACTTGGTGAGAGAGAGATTAAGTGCTGTCCAGGTTAGTTCTGGATGGGGCGGTGATGAGACTATTTCCATTGGGGTTACAGTTAACCTTGCTCTGGGCAGGGAAGGGTGGCAAAAGGCATTTCATATGCTGTAGACGGGCACCAACTTCAGACCTGCAGGCTTGGCTTAGTTTAGAAAGCAGGAAAGACTGTGGACATTGGCAGGCCAAAGCCAGGATTTCTACTGCCTGTCAAGACCATTACAGATTCAGACCTCTCTTCGAGCAGCACTGTGAGCTGCTGCAGGTCAGAAACCTTGAAGTAACCTGGAAGTCTGCACACGGAAGATGTAAATAACTTACAAAGCACGGCCTAAAAATAGAGCTCTGTAAGACCCTGCAGGGTGCTCACCAAAGAGCAACCGATTTGCTTGCACAGCGTGAAGGGGTCACTAAACAGCAACCACAGGTTTCACACAGCAGCCACTGAAAGGCACTTCAGGTGACATTTTGTTTTCCCTCCAATGATGCATTGAAATGTCGGCTCCTGCAAGTCACCTGGAGCTGGGAAGCAAGGAACAGGGGATATGAGCTTTCCAAAAGATTTGTCTTTGGGGCTGAAATGTTATATGCTTGGCACATGTCAAAAGCTGGCTTTTTGGCAAGAGTTTGACACCAACTCCCTTCAATCTGCTTTAAGGAAAAAAAAACAAAACAAAAAATGTTCTGCCTGTCAAAAAAATACTGACTCAATTCTTTTTCCTTCTGCACAGGAATGGCTGAAAGAAGAGGAGCACTGGATTGCTGAGCTCCCTTGAGAAAATCATGGTTCCTGGCTCATTTCTAGGAATCACTTGGTGATCTCCAGACACTCCACAAGTAAGGCAGAGGTTTCTGTATTATCCTGCACTGTGGATAGGCTGGCAGGGAGCAGAGCTTGCTGCACACTCCTGCGGGTCACTGATGGTGAGGAGGAGAAGCCCACATCACTTCAGACCAGGCTGTCCACAAATGATCCATAGTCAAGGTCGGTCTATCCAAGGGTTACTGTGCTGGAACGCTGCAGTGGGGACCTGATTCATCTGTCCCCAGTGACTGGAGCTGTGCTGGTACTCACCAGATGCAGCTCCGTAAAAGCCACCACAACCCTGTCATCTTTATGCAAGGACAGAAGGAGTCTGGTAGGCAAGGAAGGTTGAGAAGACAAAATGAAAGATACTGGAAAGATCAAAAAAGTGACTCCCATGTTTACAAAATAGATCCAAGGTGAACATTAAGCAGTAAATGTGCTATTATTTTTATTTCTTTTCCAGTACATTATTTGTTTCAACCAGCAAAGAGTTACAGTATCATTAAAAAGTTGAAGAGCTTTCTTGTTTGGCTGCATTTTTCCCTCTGCCTTAACTCTGATGCCTTTCAGGCATGTAACGGCCTGGGCAGCTAAACTGCTTTTTGCAAGTAGCAGATAGATAAACACAGATAAAATTGGTTGCTGAACGGAATTCAATCTACAGCTCAACGACTGCATTGACTGTTCTTTAGCTGCCAAATTCCAGGCAGCAAAGCAAGAAAAAGGAAAGGAAATTAACGTGACTTGAAATAAATAAACTCCCAAAACCTTTCCCCAGAGAGCACGAAGAACCAGAACTGACCGACTCCTTCTGCTATGGTCATTATATAGAAGGCACTAAGATGTGGCATTAGATCTCTAGGGACTGTAAGGGGAAACAGCTTTCCAAGTGTCAGGGCTACAAACAGGATATAGCTTCCCAAATTCCCAGCTCCTAACTTAGCTAGGGCATACGCAAATCTCTCACCACATTTTCCCACTATGGTAACATGTCAGGTCCATGAAAATGTCACTTTACTCAGCTGTTATTTACAGCTATAATGAAAGATCTGGCTGAGTTATTTGACACACATCTACATTCTCCGCTCTAGAAGATAAGCAATATTTGTTTAACAGACCATTTATTTTCCCAATATCTGCACGTATTGCACATTACGAGTAATTTATACTAGAGCCGGATGAGATTATATTGGGAGGTGATAACAGTAAATGCAAACCTCAGGTAGAAAGCAGGGCTTTATTATTTCAAAGAATTACATCCTTCCTGCTTATCTCCCTCTTTTATTTCAAGTGGGAAATGTGTGCTGCTTTGCTTATTGTCCACAGGGTTACGCAGGGACACAACGGAAATTCAACAGCTAGAAGGCATCACCCTCAATGTCTTTCATCAGAGCCACACTCCTCAGAGCAGATGATGAGATCCTGATGCCTGTTTCCCTGATCTGCCCAGAAGGGACATCTGTCAGATCAGGTGAGGCAGATCGAGTGAGGCCCGGAGCCATTCCATGTTCTTCACCGAGGAGGAAGAGGAGAGGGTGCATATCCAGAACTGGATGGGGCTGAGGGACAGGGAACAGCCTGGTGGGATTAGCCTTTGCCAGGAGAGGACACAGGGTGGAACTGAAGCCACCACCAACCCCTGCCAGGGGAACTCCTGCAGGATCCAGCCCTGTGGGAGCGGCTCAGAAGTGGGTCAGGATGCCAGGCTGCCAACAAGCCCTGAGGCAAACCCTGCTGTGGTGCCAGATGGGTGCCTCGCTCCCTGCACCAGCCTGGGGCTTTCCCAGAGCTGCTGGGACACACGTGGCCTTGGAGAGTCACACCCCCTGCCTCATGTGCGGGCTGCAAGCTGGCTCAGGTCGGGCTGCTGGGCCTCCCTCTCACGTGTGCTTTCACTGTAGGAGTTGGCAGGCCTGGAAGTTACATATGGAAAGCCTTGGAATGGCCATGTTCCCCACCCAGTCCCTACAAGACTTTGTCCCATTCCTGGAGCAATTTCAGTGTAGGACGAGATGCTGGCTCTGTGACGGAAGGGGTCTTCAAAATGCTGCACGTCAGGAACAGATGTTCTGGGTTTTTTTATTATGAGCCACTAATCCAACAGGGTTGGCACACACTTGTTGTCTGTGAAGGCTGTGCCAAGGGGCAAGGTCTCCTTCTCCATACTTGAGATGAAGCTGGAATCTCCTCCCACCACACAATAGTGACTCTGAACCATTCTTGCTCCTGAATGTAAGTAGAAACTCCCTACATCCCTATGGCTGATTCACTGGGATTTAGTCCCACAGAAGTCAGTGCTCACTGAGGCACGTTGAGTGCACGAATTTTACAAAGAAAAAGGAACTCGCTGCAGTGGCAAAAGTTCCTTTCACTGTTGGGAAGGAACATAAAATCTGCTGCTTCAAGAAGGTAGGACTGATAGTTCTGCAGGTGAATGTGATCCTGATGTCCCCTGATATCCATTAGGAGTTGTGTGATGAATGCAAAGCACTTATTTCAGCACAGTCCAAAAGCAGTTCTTCTAGCCTAAATCTGTATCCCAGGGCAAGAACAACAGGGAAAACTCTAAGCAGATATGGGTACTTTGATGCCATTTCATTCCCTACGCTTTCAGCAACTGCTTCTTTGTGCATATTATTAGGGATTTATTTTGTTGTACTTCTGTTCCTTTTGGCCCAGCTTTACAGGCACAGCCTAGAGAATTCAGTAACCCAAGTCATAAGAATCAATTGAATAATGTTTCAGATTTAAAAGCAGAAGAAGGTAAAAGTCACCTTCTATTTTCCTCAGGATATTTGCACTTAAGCATAAAAAACACTTGACAAATTCCCTACATGGACTTTATTTGAAGAAATAAAAGCCAATTTCTCCTGCACTACAAGTAAAATGCGAAAAAAAAAAAAAAGTCCCTAAATGGTGTTGAACTTGTGGTATTTATGACTCTGGCCCTAAATTGCCTTTCATATTTTCTTGGATCCCAAAGCTGTTCCCAAATTGGCTGGTTAAATGTGAATAAATGGTGCATTGTCTCTGAAACAAAGTTGTGCTTATTAAAGAGCGGAGAGTTTACTTTTTCAGAGTCACAGTTAATAACACAGAGCAGAGAGAGCACAGATTTTGCACACAAGAAAGTCTTCGATAAGGGCATGCAATCTCCTTTTAGTCTGCATGAGAAGGGCTGTCCCAAAGCAGAAAAATTCTGTAACATATTTGTGAGGTTGGAGCAAAGTAGCTGACTGCAGAAGAACGCAACTGGGTTCAGACTGGTGGTTTGATAGCTCCGCAGCAAAGAATAGTATGAAATATTTCACTCAGATCTGGAATGTTGTTTCCTTCACCTGACAGCAATTTATTGTAACTGTACATACTAGAACTTTGGTTGTTGGTGACTGAGCTTATATATGGTTTTATAGTATTCCAACACAAAGAGTGCAGGCTGTGTTCCTGGCTCTGTCACGTTTATAAGCAAAACAAACACTAACATAACAGGCGATTAAAAAAGGCATTTCTCGGTGTGCAAATAGCTGCAATTATTGATTTGCCAATTCTGCGTGCTCTGATGAACAGCAGAGGAGTAGACTTAAACAGAAGCACATTCATGGGTTGCATAACTGCTCATAGATCTGCAAGCCCTTGTTAAACGGCAAAATTAAAGCCAATTAGACAGTGCAATTTAGAAGAACGAAGCAAGCAGTGCTCTCCATATTTTTCCTGCCTTAATAACAGCTGCAAGTACAGTATTTGCACAGTGGAAATGAGAAAAAGTGAAACTCTCTGTAGTCTTCAAATAGAGTGAAAATTCCTATTTACTTCATTATTTTGCTGTGGACCAAACAGAGTTAAAGAGCAGAGCCCAGCACCACTCCAAATAATACAGTCCAACTGGTTTCAGCACTTGGACCCTTGCAACCTTCTGACCCTGCTAAGAGTATGGAAATACCCCCAATGTATGGAACCCATACCCTAAGCAGGAGCCCAGGGCTACCCTTGCAATGTGATACAAAATTTAGAAACATCTACAGTGTGAACTTTTCTGAAGTGTCTAAAATGTGCAATAATGATCAAAATAATTGGAAAACTTAATTTTACCTTATACAGATCACAGGAATAACTTCTTTCTCCTGCAGGAGTCAAGCACTAAAACTCTCAATCCTAACAGTTCATGAACTGAAATAAATTTTCTCATGTCCTTTCTTCATCAATATCTAAGGGCTTTATTGGGTGGAGTGGTGGACAACTGTCATATCACTGCAATGGAGACTGTCATATCCCCTCTACACAGTTCTGCAGACACCTCCACCCTTGCTGTTTTTTGGTCCAGCAGCCTTCCCTCCCCTTCCCCCCCCCCCTTTTTATTTTACAGACACATAGCAACAGCCTGATCCTGCCAAATCAGAGGTGTGTGGGTAACTTTGTACATAAACACTCCCATCGAGATGGCACACACGCCCAGGCATCTGCAGGTAAGGCTCCAAATTAGGAACCGCGGCGTTAGCTGGTTTGAGATTTGACTTTCACAATAACACCTCACACCCTCTCCACTGTGAGGAGTCATTGTTCATGGGGAAGGTTTTGGCATGTTCAGGAGCAAAAGGTAGTTTTCAATAACATGCTCAGCCAGCCTTAGAACTTGAGAAAGTGCACGAGGGTGTGAGGAGTCATTGCAAAATGTCTCTGTGGGAAAGAAGTCTTTGAAATGTCACTAAACCATAGGTAGATGAATTTCTCTCACGGAAAAATCTGTGCTGCGGTTTTCATCCCATATAGAAACCAATTAACCGCATTGAATACACCTACAAACATCTTTTACACGTTAAAAAAAATTTTCAAGAGCCCTGGGGAAGAACTTTCATCATCCTTTAAAAACCTCCACCACTACCACCACCGTTTATGCTATGAACGCTGTGTTTTAAAAACAGGTTTTATAGCTCAGGGATAGAAATAAACAAATAAAGCAGAATAATAGTCATAATAAATCTACCCAAATCCTACTCCACATTTAGCTGCTTCACTGGCACTGCATCAGGCTGACCAAAAGCTGCAGTGCTCTGCCAGCTGTCTGAGCTTACAAACCACTACCCCTGGCTCCGCTCAGCCGCCAGCGGACAAATCTTTCACGCAGAATCATGCCACAAAGCCCCGCTCCAGCCAAGGGCAGCGGCACAGCCTTTCCCAGCCCTTGTCCCGCACCAGCACACACATCCCTACCGTGCCCCAGCTAACGGGCACTTTTGTCTTTCTTTCAGCCAGGGCTCCAGCAAACGTGGCTCCACGCTCCGCACAAACCAGATGTGGGATGCCAGGGCAAAATGATGGCTGGGAGCCAGACGACCCTGCCTCGGTCCGGATGGATGCAGCTCCAACCCGTACCTACCAGGCAGAGCGTTGTCACTGAGAAGCAATTACACTTTTCTGCTCCGAAGGTGGGCAGGGGAGCCTGGTTTAGACTTGGGTTTCACTCCCACACCGTTATTAGAGTTCGCCCAGCCAAACTGCCAACACACTGTGCGTGTATCCAAAAACGCTGCCCGGCACTGGGCCAAGCCCTGCCTGGCACAGCAGCGGCGCTGCCAACACCGGACTGCAGCCGCCACAGGCAGCCCGGAGTGCCCTCGGCCGGCGGAGGGGCACTGCGGGGGGAACTCAGCCCAGGGGTGCCCAGGCAGTGGTCACAGGCGCCCTCCTGCCTGCCCCCCGCTCCGCGGCTCGGCCAACCTTTCCCCCGCGGGGCCCGGAGGGGACAGAGCCCGGTGCCCGGGTTTGCCTCTTACCACTTTGCCGTCCTTGGCCTCTCGCCGGTGGCCCGGGGCCGGGGGGTCCGCACTGCCGCTGCCCCCTGCTCGGCCCTCACCGGGCGACAGGGAGTAGAAAGGGGGACTGGGGCTGGGGGGCAGCCCCGAGTCCGGGCTGTCCAGCAAGCCTTCCCGGCTCTTCTCCTTCAGGCTCTCGTCCATCCCTTGCAGCTGGAGGTGACCTACCATGTCTGGGGGACAGCGAGGGGGCCGCGGCGGGAGAAAATCCTCCAGCGCCGCCCGCCGCGGAGGGAGGGAAGGGGAAGGGAGCCCGGGGGGCCCCTCCTGAGTCCCGACCGCCGCTACCAGCCTGCCGGAGCCCGGTGCTGCGCGGGGCAGCGCCAGCATCAGCCAGACCGGGGTGTCCCGGCCGCCTCCCCTCCACCGGCCCTGGCCCTGCCCGCCCGGCCGCCCCCGCCCTCAGGCGTTCCCGGGGAAGGGAATCGAAGCCCGATCCCCCCGCCCAGCCCCGCGGGGACGCGGCCGAGTACGCGCGGCAGCGCCCGGGGCGGCCCCGCCGGCAGGGAGCGCTGGGCGCGGCGGGGGACGGGACGGGGACGGGACAGGGATGCGCCGCGCTCGTCCACAGGCTGCGCCGCCCGCCGCCTCCCGGCAGCTCATTTATCCGGAGAGGGTGGGAGGGAGCCGGGGAGCGCCCTCCCCTTCCCCCGGCCCCCCAGCTCTGTCCCGGCCGCACGTTCTCGGGCGCTTCCCAGGCACGGAGCGCGTTCGGCGCCGCCCGCCCGCCCTCTCCCTCCTGAGGGCTCGGGGCAGCCCCCGCGCAAGGCCGGCAGGAGAGGGGGCTCCCCACACACCTTCTCCTGGGCTGCGCCTGCCCTCTGCTCATTCCCTCACTGCTGTCCGAGTTTTCTCTCGGTCGTGTCCCATTTTCCCCTCCGTTCTGATTTCTGTCCCTTTTCAATCTCTGCACCCTCCAAGGCAGGGAAAGGGGCCTTGCCACATACACCACGTTTCCCTCCGCTCATTCCCTCACTGCTGTCCCAAGTTTTCCCTCACTCATAGCTGATTTCCCCCTCAGTTCTGATTGTCATCCTTCTTTCACCCCCTCTTTCAACCCTCAAAGTAACCTTTCCCCTTAGTGTAGTGGGCATGAGGGAAGAGATTCTTTGGAGAGCCATTGGCCATCTTCACTTTGAGGTGGCAAAGGGTGGCTTCACCAAGGCAGCAGGTCACCATGGCAGTCTTGGCTACCGAGGTACGCAAACCCACCATATCCCCTCATGGCAGCCCTCACGCCTCCTGCTCCCTCACACTTCTTTCTTTGGCTCCACAGCTTCTGGTCCACAACCAAGGAGTCAGCCTCCCTATCCCAGCCATCATAAACACCATGGAAGGGCATCCCAAATCGCAGCACAGCCTCCAGCCAGGAGAAGCAGCCTGTGTCAGCACGGAGGGGAACGGAGAGTCCATATTAACCCTCAGGATCCAGAGAAGCAGCAGCAGTTAAACAGGTCAGGCTGGCCGAAGCCAATATGGTCATTTGTTGCACAATAACTGGCTGAGGCTAATGTTACCTTGTCCACAGCCCTGGCTGTGTTTTTCTCATCACGTGTTCTCTCTACGTAGAGTCTAGACAGTGCGAAATCTGGGGCAAGCCCACTCGTATGGCTCAGCCCAGTGGAGCTTTATTCATGGCAAATAGGTTTCCATGGGAAACTGTTGAAATCCAACTGGCCTTCTCTTGGTCCGAGTTATTGGCCCAGCACCCAGTGGAATGAGACTGTGTCTGTTTGTGCTACAAAATGGACAGACACAATGTTTGTTGGGGCAACTAATGAAAATGTGAGGTCTGATACTGTACCTAGTGATAAAAGCTTCACACCCAAACCATGGAGATGGTGCAAAGTCCTTGGAAGTTGGGTTGGACCTAAAAGTGCCCCCACTGCATCCTCCTGAGGGAGCAGGTCCCACTGCAGGGTGGTAAAGCTGGATTTGTTTAGATGTATTCTTGCTGAAGTCAAAAGGAAGGGCTAAGGATGCCCAAATCCACCTTTGACTGAAATGAGGGGCCCTCCTCTGAGTGACTGAAGCGATTTGTATGCACTGAGCTGTGCAGAGGAATGTCACTGATTTGTAAATGTCAAACAGGCACCGAGCAGCCCACACACAAACCTCAGTGAATTCTTACCTCTGACCCGCTCGTCGGCTCCAGCAGCTGCACAGGCTGATTTAGAGCCCCTTACTGTAAGGGCTCTCATGTCTCACACAGGCTACGGCTGATCTGAAAATGTCAAAGGGGACTGAAGGTCAAAATTTCCATAAATTAGTCCCTGGCTTGCTACCTATCATGTAATAGGATTCTCTGGCCAGTTAACACTGTGAAGTCAGGCATTCAGCCCAGCAGTTCCCCTGCAGCCCAGTTCCCCTGCCCCTCTCCTGAACTGGCTCAAGACCATGTGTGCAAGGAGAAGGAGTGTCTTCAGAGCTGCTTTCCTCCTCGGAGAAAAAAGAAGCAGGACAAAGAGACACTGGGCAGGGGTGAGTGCACTGTCCTTTCGTCCTAGAAAGCCCTGTTTTAGCTGGGGGAGCAGTCGAGGGGAGACTGGTTTTTCTGATTCTTGTTTTGAGAAAACTGCAATTCAGTCTTTCCTGGACCTAAATAATGTAGGTTTCTAAAGGTAGATTTCAGTACAACATGTGTTCAGCTCAGAAGTGGTTGTTATGGTTTAGGAGTTGCTGAGCTCAAAACAGCTGAAGACACAAAGCACTGCTGAGCATCCCCCAGCACTGGTAGGGTTGTTCACTTATGACTGGCAGAACTGCTGCTGGTTCTAGATGAACATGTCTAATGTTGATATTGTTATTATGGTTGTTGTTGTTCTGCAGGGCATGTGTGTGCTGTGGTGGTATTATTGTTGTTGTGGTTATGATTAGTAATCTGTTTAAAGTTAGAAGTGTGTTGCTCACCCAAGTTGGAGCTCTCTTGTGTAAAGCACAGGGCAGGCAGGTGGTAAGAAATGCTCCTGTCCTGATGGTTGTGTTGGAAATCACTCAGGCTTTGGTCAGAATCCTCCTGGAGCCACAGTATCCTGCTCTTGGCCAGTGAAAATCAGCCTGAATGGACACTCAGTGAAGGATACAGTGTGCAGACACAGGTGTATACGTGGTGTGGTAGAATTAGGCCTGGTGAAACAGGATGTAAATTTTGCACAGTGCCCTACAGAAGGAGAAACCCAACAAATTTTTCAGTTGAGGCCATGTTGCTTTACTGAAACCCTCCTTAGTTCAGCACTTCTTAATTTGCTGGAAGGAATCACTAGGGACCGGTACATTCCTGTGTCTTGGCTTGGGAAAAGGGAAACTGGGCCCTTGTGTGTGTGGTGGAACAAGGAGGAAGGAAAAATCTGGAGGGGAGTTTTCTGAAGCAGCTGAATAGAGACAAACAGGTGCGAGCACAGTGGTACAAGGGCAGCAGTGTGTGAAGGCACAGCCTGGGCGACAGTGGCCTCCTCCACCAGCACTAACTCCAAAGGGAAAACCCTGCCTAGCTGTGAATTTGAGTGTAAAACAACTGTAAATAAGGAGTAGGGAGTCAAGTAGCAGAAAACTAGAGAATATTCCAGCAGGACTGTACGTATCTGTTAAGATTCACTCTCGGGCAGAGGTGCAATCCTGACAACACCAATTAGAGGGCTTTTTGAAGCACACATTTCTCAGAGCTTCTCCTTTTTTGTTGTTGTTTTCGTTTGATCTATTTGTTGTAAAACACAAAATCCCAGGCCCAGTCCTGACACAGGTGGGAGGTCAGAAGAGAGAGGCTGTGTGGACAGTGGGGGCAGGAACCCAGACAGCCTTCCTGATGTGAGCGGCCCTGCTTCTGGATAAAAGCTGGTATCCTTCCTCAAATCCACTGGGATTCAAGCCTCTCCATGCTTTTATGAGTCCTCTGCCTTCTGTTTTCCTAGCTATTCTCTTAGCTAGATTTAAGTTCTTTAGGAATCTGCCGTCCCACAGACATGGCAGTGTGTCAGCATCACGTGCTAAGTTTCCTTCCACTGCTGCCAGGCTTGAAAGACAAATACAGTGAGGGAAGAAAGAGACAGGATACAAACACCTACATCGGGACTTTTTCTGAAGCAGGCTGGGTGGCAAAATGGGAAGAATGCTAGGAATGTCCATTCTGGTTCACGGTCGAACCCGACCCTCGAGAACACCCACAGTGAAACTGTAGTCCCAGTAAGAATGGCTCGGGCCACGGCTGGATGTAACTGTGCTCTCTGGTTCCCTCCAAAGAGAAGCAGCCTTCCCTCTCTGCCGTGTGTTCCTGACAGTGGTGTTGAAAGGCACCGAAGCAGCAGCGTCACTGAAGGGAATATGACCACAGAGCGGGACCTGGGTACCTCAGGCCCAGACCACTCTCGCCTGGCACACTGCAAAGCTGTTCACCTCAGCCCAAAATGATTCAAAGCACCAGGGCAGCAAGCCACTGCTCACTGCACAGGTCCAGATGTGATACGAAGAGCAGGAAGCACGTCCATAGTGCTGGACCTGGAAACCACATGCCAATAATGATTAATTTTGCAGGGCAGTATGGCAGAGTTCAAATCAAAGGAACCTTTCTGCCTGAAAAGCAGAGGCCATTTATCAAGAGATAAAATCACCACCTGAGAGGTCTACTCGTTTATTTTTAGGCAGCCCCTACATCAGAAATTTTTTCAACCTCGACTCCCAAGTCTTGGCTGTCTGCTCCAGTGAAGGCCACAGCCCCCTCAAGTGATGGCTGCACCTGCTCTGGCCCTGCTACCCTCACCAGACAAACAGCCTTCCTAGCAGTGACTTGGAACAAACTGTCTGGCAGGAAATGGGAATGAAAAGCACAGAAATCTCCTTTTCTGGGGTCAGGAGTGCCTGTTCTTGGCAATAAATCAAAGGAAGCAAATTTCCTTTGAATAGCCTGGACTTGAACAAAGACGGTACATCTCCCAGACAAGGCAGTAGACTTTGTGACTGCAGGAAAGTAGGATGATCTTTGAAGAACATGCACAGGTTTGTATGAAAATGTTGCCTTTTCTTATTTGACTGCAGTGTGTAGATTCGTGCCACAATCCAGACAAAAAGCCCCAACTGAACACTGTATTACAGAATGAGCAAAGCCTCTGAAGCACAGAAAAATTATCAAGACTTCTGCTGACCCCGCTTGCCTTTAAGTAGGGTGCCACATGATGAGTATTCAGTTGTCTGTGGTGTCCAGCCAGCATTCACTGATATTGTTACATACTTGAATCAAAACACACCTCCCAGCCTTACTGCCCCGGAGAAGGAGCTGCCCGTTATCCTGTGAAATTTCCTCTGCTTGTCTGTCAGGGCTGCCGTGCTGTAATCTTGGAGGATAATCAACAGCGAAACCATTCATAAATCACAGCAAACAGAAAAGACGCCGATAGGGTCTTAAATTTCAAGCCTGTGAAGCCATCATTTCAACAATGACAGTCAAAGGGGAGATTAAGAATTCTTTTACATGGAAAAGTTTTTCTTGGAAGAGCAACCCTCTCTTTGGTTGCCTGTAACTGCAGTCATGTGGATTTGATTTTTACATGGCCCTTCTGCCCGCTTGCAGGGAGTGCTCTGCAACCCCAACGGGCCTGTTCTCGCACCGAACTGGCGTGTGGAGGGACAGCGGCGGGATTGGAATAAGGCATCAAAAACGAAGGACTAAGGCTTTGCCCAGGGCTAGCAGAGGCCAAATGGGCTGCCTGTTTGGGAGGCAGTGGCAGGATGTTCCAGACCCCTCTTGGCTCAAGTCCACCATGCCTCTGGGTCCAACTGCAGAATGGGAACAGGACTGGTGCCTCGTTTTATGGTGCAAGTAAAGTATTTGGAGATTAACTGTACTTGCACCTCATGGTGTTTAAAGCTGTGAGGGTATTGGGAAGTCTGTTGCCAAAAAGGGAATGCAGGGCTGGATTAACACCCCACCTGGAGGGCAGGTGATTTCTCTCTGATCCAAATGGAGTCTTGTCTTGCTCTGTTCATTTGGACCAAGTGCTATGCAAGGAAGGAAGGAGGGAGACTGTGTAGACCTTGCCTTCCCTGCTGTGGATCTTGACCAGCAGTGAGAGCCTGAAGAAGATGCAAGGGGAGCAGGGGAAGAGAGACCAAGTGGAGGAATACAGTCTGGTAAGGCATCTAATGTGCTTCCTTCAGATAGTCTTCCATTCAGAGTGGGAACGAGGTGACTCTCTGCTGGTTTGTTCACTCTCCCTGATTTCTAGACATACACTGTGCTTCCTACTTCTGCTTTTCTAGCCTGCTTGCTCTTGTGACAAGCAAGGGAAAATATCACAGTGGGAAGGATGCTTCTGTTCTAAACATGGTTAAAGAAGAACAAGAGCACACCAAAAGGTACTCTGAAGAATTAAAAACACTTTGAAAAAGCAAGTATTTCACAGCTTAAGATTTTCTGGATTTTTTTTTAAATTGGAAGAAGCATGGATAACTGAGAATTACTCTCCCCAAGAAAATAAAACACTTTTTTTTTCCAGATTTTTCTTGTAAGTGATCATTTAGAACACAGGACCAGAGCAGAGATGTAAAGCCTCAGTGAACAGCTTAGAGATGAAATTCTTGACTCAACAAATAGGTGTCATTATAAGAACTCTTACAGTTCATATTCTTGGCTAGCCTGTTGTGATAATGTTGTGTCTCTTTGATTTATGACACATTATTCCCTCCTGTAATGTCTGACAGTCAACGGCACATTTCTTCTCCAGCTCTCCACCCCATTTAGCACATTTATAAAGCTTGGAAAGACAACTACAGCTCTCAAATTGCCTGTTGGGATGGGGCACGTTGAAAGCAGGGCATGACACAGTGACACGTGATGGACAATGGGGGAGATGGTCTCTTAGCTCTATTTCCTCCTGCTCTAAATCAGGTATGACATGAAAGAAATTATTTGGCACCATATGGTGACCTGAGGATTTGAAGGCTGTCTTCTTCCAAGAGCAGTAGCTGTCAACCTGTCACTTGTGGAAGGAAACCAAGAAAAGCAATTCTAGTCAGCTTAAATTCACTGTTGAGGAGCTGCATTGCTGCTGAGAGTCCACAAATGGGGGAGAAAAAAGTCAGAACTCACTGTCCTAACTTTTCAAGTTAAAAGTCTTTGGTTCCCATGTCTAAGCTAATACCCCACTGAACACCAAGCTGAGCATCTCTCCTAGTGAAAGAGTGGGAGCTGGGAATGGAGCCTTCCTGAAGGATATCAGTCCATGGATGCTGTAACTCAGGAAATTCGTTGTTGAAGGTCATTTGCTGAAAAGTCTCCTCCTTGTTTATCCCCATCAGCAGGCTCTTAGCAGATCACTCACACACAGCCCTCCTCTGGCACTGTCTAAGGGTAAGCCTGTACCACTGGGAATCCACTCAGCCTTTCCTGATTTCTGTAATCAGAGGCAGAGAGAGCCTGACCTCTGTGTGGTGCTCAGAGGGACTGACCTGGGTACCTCTCGTCGGTGTCTGTGTCCAGCTGCTCAACAGATGGGGCTGAGCCAAACCCCCCGGCACGGGATTCAGGCTTGGGCAGGCTGGGCAGTCAAAGCTCTCTGCATTCACTGAATTGCCATCAAGATTTCGGCATTGGTGGATGGCCAGGTGTGGTCACCTGCCCCCTGACAGCTGGGCTGAGACCACTGGAGTCATCAGCTAAATTACCTTGAATTGATGACCTGCAGATTTAAGACTCTGCAAGCCAGTTCCCATTATGCACCCAGCTCCCATTTCCTTTTGTATTTCTCTCACAGAAAAGTAACAGGAAAAGCAATTACTGGCTTTATGAAATGTAAGTTCATACAGTGTTTCCTATAAGACTTCAAGCAACTCCTTGTTAAAGCAGATAAGTTAATCTGTCTTTTGATTCAGGTCACAGTACGTTTTCAGCTTTAAATCACCACAGTACAGTAACTGATGGCATTTGCCATAGAAATGATGTTGAAAAAACAAGGAATCTGGGCAATTATTAGGTGTATATTCCTGGTGAAAACAACCCACAAAAGGACAGTGTCAGGGAAAAGGATGATTGATCATCTGGATTTTGCTCCCTTGTGTTTTCTTGCCCACTTTCTCCACAGTGTACTATTAACTGTTGCACAATTATCGTAATGAAACCTGCCAGCGGACTTTTCCGCGTGAGGAACTCTGGCACTGTCAGGAGGGGCTCAGCAGGGCTTTTTATCCGTGAAGGCTGAAACTGCACAGCCAGAGCAGCATAGTCCCTTCAGGCATTCAACCTTCAGAAATACCAGAGTAAGAGTTTTACCAGAGTTGTGTTTTTTCCCACTTTGAATTCTTGGTAGAATGCTCTGTGTTCCAGTTTTGTCTCAGCTCAATCAAGTCAATGCAAAGACGTTTGGTGACTTTAATTAGCAGTGGTCTGAACCCTAAAGCTGATCAAAACTCCCACCAAACTGTAAATATAGAGGTGTTCTGTTTGCATTGCAGATATAATATTTGGCTACAAGGCAGGGATGCTTGGAACTGTTTTCTCTATGCTCTCTGTGCATCTTTCAGAAGCCTGGTAGCTCTACTGGATTGTTTTTAATTATAGTTTTGCTTATTAGGTTTAAAAAAATGGCCAGTTTCAGTCTCAGTGTAAAACAGAAGCCACTGACAGCTCCTGAAGTCAGTGAGTGAAATTTGGCTTCTCTTGCAGTAGGTATAGTTTTGTTCAGCTGTTGGCCACTGGTGTGAGAGAGTTTGTTCTCATGGTACATCTGCTCCACCCACATGCCACAGCACCATGGAAAAAGTCCTAACGCTGAACCTGCTCTGTGGATTTTGCAGTGTGCAGGGCCAGTCCATGAAGCAATGGGAAGCAAAGAAAATCAATGTGCAATAGAAAAAAATGTGCAATACATACAGAGAGATTTTATTTCAAGCCTGTTCAAGGGAAAAAAAAAAAAAAATCAGGGGCTAACCCAAAGCTTGGAGCTGAGAGTTTCTCACTGAACGGTATCGTTCTGAACTGCCTTTGGAAAGGTGTGTCACTTGTTCTCTAGACTGCCACAACACCCTGGGATGCTGTAAAAATAGCTGGCAGTGCCTGACTGACAGGCAGGAGACGTGTGACCCTAAATTATGGTGTTTTCCTTCTCATGATGAAATGAATGCTGCCTTAGACAGAGGCTGAAATACATCTGTTTGCGGTGGGAGTGCCATTTTAGGCCCGTTTCTTTTTGAAACTGGGGTTGGAATTGCCAGGGATCAGCAGAGCTATGGGCTCACAAAGAGGGCACTGTCTTTGAGGAATCTTTACATAAGCCCTGCACAACCAAGGCAACAGGAGTTTGCACAGCTGCTGCTGGAAGCAAACATGTACTTTTAGCTGACCTGGGCTGATGACTTTGGGCGTTAAATCTGACGCTTTCCAGATGTACAGACCCCTCCTGCCACAGTCCCCAAACATTCAGTCCCCAGGTGAAAAGGAAAATAATAACAATAATAATAGCAATAGTAAAAAGGCACTATAAATACCCCACTGTAGTGTATATTCCAGACCTGGCATTTACAGATTGCATGGTCCAGTTCTGAGGTGAGTGGCATTATCTTCTCTAAGAGCTGCGTTTTGAAGCACACTTGGTTCAGAGCTAATTAGTGCTGCATCTGTCTTGCATCTCATCTCTGGTCAAGCACCTTGTTCAGAAAAGGTGGCTAAATATCTGGACCTTTTGGGAACTGGCAAATATCTGTCTGTGAGCATAAGACCCCAGGGAATAGCCCTCGATCTGTGCTGGACAAAGGCATCTTGCCAAATAATCAGAAAATTAAGTTTTGTGCTTCGTGGCAAAACAAAACCGTGCACATCAAGGGACAGTGAGGATGGAATGAATGCTTGTGAAATATTGTCACTGGACAAGTGACAGGGAATGGGCTGGCTGCTCCCCCACCCCACGTCCTGACTCTGTGTGTGCTGCTGCAGGTTGTGGGTTGTGCTGTGGAAGTCACTGATGACTGCACAGCAGGCTCTGGGTTGACATTGTTCACTTGATTCTCAGAAGGAAACGGAACCTCATCCTTGCTCCAGACCCAGCATAAATTGCTGTCCTCCCTAGACTGGTTATTTTTAACAATAATTCCTGCCCTCATGCTTCCCTGCAGCCTTTGGATGTTCTTAGGGATGGTGATTAAAGGGCGTGGGGTGCTTGAAGAGGATCATTTATTTTATTCCATTTTACTTAGGTGTGGTATTTATAAAGGCTCTAAAATTGGCAGCGAGAGAAAGGCAAATATTCCTCTGAACTGGAGACTGCCCCAACACAGACAGCTGCAGCCCAGCCTCTCCTTATTTTCCCTGCCAGTTCTCTCAAGCATGACCTGGTTTGAGGACCACCTTCAGTGAGATCAAAAGGTGATTTTCCCTGTGCTTGCTCCACATGCCACTTCACTTTCACACCACCTGTCAGCTGAGTGGCGAGACAGGAATGAATTCTGGCCTCCCTTGAACCATGAACAACTCCAGGCAAGACAATGATGCAGTGAAGGTGAAATTAGATCTGAGAGAGCCTCCAAAGCCCTAGAGATGTGTTCTTGCTGTGGTGAGCTGAGGCATCCAGGGAAATGGTTACTCAAAACTCTCTCTCATCAGCTGGAGTTTCTTTACTCTCTCCTCCCTGGTGCATTGCATGTCATCCTGTGAAAGCATCCTGGAAATACGAAGGCATGCAGTTGCTGAGAGAGCGTGGATGTTTGGTGCTCATTTCTGCAGGACTTTTCAGCTGCAGAGCAGTACGCTTCTCACATCTTCCTTCCTTCCTCACCTTTCTTGCTTTCTTAATAACAGCAGTGCTGTGAAAGGGAGGTTTGCTTCCTTGAAACCATTGGTTTTCTCTCTGGCTATCAAGAAACACCAATGTTTCCAATTTTTTCGTGGAATAAAATTTCAAAACATCTTGCTTTGCAGAGGGAAATAAGTTTTGCTCTGGTATTTTTTGATCAAAATTTTTGGTATGCTCCAAATTGATGTGTTTCACTTTAGTTTGTTCAGTTAACCCTAAAAGCTTTGCTTTAACTCCCTTCAATGCTGAACATCAGCCTTGAATTGTATTTCCTTCTAGCAGCTCTCATGCAGTAACTTAATACATGTATTTTTCAGGGAAAAATGTGTAGCTGCTGTCATGTCTCACAGACCTTTAGAGTCTCTGCACCATGGCAGATGGAGTCCTTGAGGAAACAGCCTGCAGGAAAGATGAGACATCTAAACCACAGCCCAGTGAGACTGTGTACTTATAGGAAAATGAGGTTTTAATGGTTTATTGAACACATTCAAACCAAAACATAGTTTCTGATTTTGTTCCAACTGGCCCTGAAGAAAATATTTCTTCTTGACTTTTCTTAATTGAAAAAAAAAAGGGTATTTTTATTTCTTTATTGTGAAAGGAAAGAAGGCTCAAAATCAGGATGTTTTTACCCCTGAAAATTTCAATTTTGTGAAAACTGCCTCTTTACTGGGCAGCCTTCCCAAAGGGAATCCCCAGCCAGCCCCAGTGCTAATATCAGTGCACAGTGTTTGGAGCTGATCCAAAGGTCATTCACGCCATTAGACGTTTTTATCGTGGACTTGAATAAACTTTGGACCAGGCTCTTTTGGCAAGAGCATGCACAGTCTGGAAACCTAAAAATAAATCCTGATTTGGAGCCATCCACAGCTTTTCAGTCACCATGATGGTACATTGGTATGAGCTTGTCAGAGAGGTGAGGAGGCAATCTGGTCTTCTCTCTGGCCAGAGAATCTTTAGCTGTTTGTTGAATTAAACAAGGGAGAAGACAATGTTCCACAAACTCAGTGTTAAGACCTCTTGATGAAGAATTTTCCTGTGAAGCATCAACCCTGGAAGGTTCAGATGGAAGGTGTTGTCTCAAGGGATGATCTGGTTTTCTCTTCAAGAAGATTTTCAGCAGTAACAGCTCCTGGAATATGTAAGACTGTCATCCCCAGTCCTAGGAAATGGAGAGGTCCCTCCATGATGCAGTTTGTCTGCAGCAGTAGTTTTGGGGGCCAGCAAAAGGGGCTGTGCTAGAAGGGAGGAAAAACTGGTCAAAGCACAGAATTTGCACTTTTCCTTGTTTGTCTCCTGTCCATGATCTGAGACATTCACAGGAATCCAGAGTGAGAAGAAAACCCTTGGTAACCGTGCCCATTGCTATGCACCATGAAGGGATCGAAGTGAAACACTGACAGGGAATCTCATGCTGTAATTACCATGTCTAAACCCTTTCACCTGGAGTTCACTCAGCTCTCTACGATGACCTGAGTCACATCTGTGTGTGGAAAAAGCAAAGTGTTTCCAGCATCTCAATTTTATTTCTACTGCCACAAGAGTTTCCTTGTGTCTGGTACTGCTTGCTGGCTGATGAGCCCTTGGCTGAACACAAGTAACTGGTCACTTGCTGAGGTTGTATAAGTGACCACATGAGAGAGAGAGAGAGAGATGGAGAAAGTTAAAGGTTCCTGGTCAGGTGGCAGGGCTTGCTTATGCCAACAGACTGTGGCAGATGTCAGTCCTAATTCCCACTATGCTAGTGACAGCATCCTGTGGAGCAATGTTGGCGGCTGTGGTCAAGCCACCAGGAAGTCCATCCAAAGGGCTCCATCTTCAGCTAGCTGGTCTATTTCCTTCCTACATATCTTTTTCCATCCATCTGGGTACCAGATACTTTGTTTTCTATCCACAACAGGAAGGAGTTTGCCCTCTCCATGAGGTTTATAGCCACCACTCTTTTCTGTGGGTCCTTCATCAACTGCTTGCTGTGATTCTCCTGATTCCCAAGACAGCTCTCACAGCTGCAGCAGTCCCTGTTTAAGGGTGTTAAGTTGTGGCAGTAATAATGCTGGCCCTGGTGAGAATACAAATGTGCAGTTTGTTGATCCTGGCCTGCAGAGCAGTACTACTGCCTGGCAACTACACCGCAAGAGCTGGCAGGCAGACTGATTTCCAGCTCACTGCTCTGAAAGGGGAAAGGGTGTTTTCAAATTTCTTCTTTCCCTCTGTCTCCTCCAAGTCAGAGCCTGCCAGGAAGCTTTGGAGAGAAGATCTGGTGTTCATCTGTGCCTCCCAAGCTGAGTATGATGGCCAGGCTCTTTCTCCAGGACTTGGATACCCAGCAAAATTTGCTGGGTCTCAGCAGTGGGTGGGGGTCACTGGAGGTTGAATGTGAGTGAAACCCCCAGTACATGGGGTGGTGAAGAACTGGGGTCCTGACAGAGCATGTTCTTGGGAGACTCCTGCCAGAAGTGGGAGTCACTTCTAATCAACCACTGGTCAAACAGGCTAACTCTAAAACAGGCTAATTCTAAAAGCAGGAGCCGGGTTCCAGATGCTCGTGTGGTCACACATTGCAGGGAGCATCACACACTGGTTCCCTGTCACTGAAGAACTGAAGCACACACCGAAAATGCTTGGCTGAATCAGGATGAATCAGAATGTACTTAGATTGTCCTGTGGCTTACTGTGAATTACCCCTGCTGAAGGACATTGGGGACACATTCTGGGCTGGCAGCATGTCACACCTCCACTCTGCATTGCCCAAGGATGTGAAGTAATTCAGCACCTCAAGAGGGAAAGATGCATATTTCTGCACTGTACCACTGATACTCCCTGAACCTACAGTGTCCAATCCAGGTCCTCTGGGACACCCAGGGACACCTTACACTCAGTTATTCTAAGGCTGTATCTTGCATGTGGCTTAATGGGACTGTCCTGCCTGACAGGGAGAGGCAGAAACTGTGGAGAAATGGGGCTTATGAGCCGTGTCTGTTGCCAGCATTTTGCCACCACCCCCTCTACAAGGAAACCTGCAAACCCTTCTTGGGAGCAGCATATTGTCCTGAGCACAATCATGTGTTCACTGCATAGAGCACTTAAATTCGTGTGTGTGTCTGTGTGTGTGTGTTAGGGGCCAGCTTTTCATTGAAGCCTGGTCCCATTTCAGTCTCTCTTCCTGAATGTTCAGTGTTCAGAGGCCTGAGCTAAACATGAGTGAAAATGTGCCAGGGGGCTTTGCTGGGGTTGCTCACCAGCAGAACAAGGATGCCAGCAAATTAGGGAGAAAACAAGCACCACCTGATTTGTTCTTGCCCAAGGGCAACATTCATCTGTGCATCCTGTTTGCTCCATAGAACATGGGTACACATATGTTACCCTCTCCAACCAGCTACGAAAATGCTGTGGATCCTTGGGGGCCCTGGGGAGGCCTGGCATTATCTTTTCTCAGGATGTCAGTGAAATGTTTACATCCACGGGGCGCAGTGTGAATTAGACATTGCTGCATAGTGGAGCTTTCTGATTTAGTTTAGGAGGGGGCAAATGCAGAGCACAGAACAGCCCTCATGCAGATGTTCCTGTGTTTCTTTGAAATGTTTAAATTATCTCCAGGGCTCCATAAGGGAGCAAAGCCCTGATCCAGTGGAGCTAAGGTGACACTGCTTCCTATCTGCCCAGGGATCATTTTTTAAGTGCACTTTCGTGGTCTATGAATTTTAGGCAGTTTTTTCATTAATTTACCTTTTACAGGAATATCATCTCCAGCCTTGACAGTCTGAAGTATCAAATTTACCTGTCAGTGTGTTTGTGAAGATGATAGAAAAGCCTCCACACCTTACAGGGGCAGCATGGGTTTGGTTCAGAACTGGGTTGGGATGGGATGTCAGTTTGCACAAAATACACCCAGGAACTCTTCACCTGCCCCAAGGAACAACCACCTCAGGGTGAAAGGCAGCAGCTGTTTCATCCCTCACACAAATAGTGATAGAGGAATGTATGGCTGAAACTTCAGAAGGGGATCTCTCTTGGCAAAAGTTAATTGCCCTGTTTGAAAATGGTCTAAAGAGAAAGGTTAACGCCCAGGGATTGTACAGGCACAACCTTGATTTTCCGTCTGCTTTGATGTCTCACGTAGTAGAACTCAGGGCAAGGGCAAGGGGGAGCAACTCTTTGTATGTTTCCAGCATTTTTGGGGGGAAGAAAAAAAAGGTTTATTTATTAGAATAGGCAGGTCACAATTTAACTGAGAGATTGTTAAAGGAATTCAGAGCCTGTGGGATTTATGACAAGGTGATGAAAGAGGAACTCTGATAGTTACTCAATAAGCTTCTTTTTCCAAGAACATAAAGTTTAAAAAAATAAATTTAAAAATGAAGATTTTTCTTTTTATGAATGGGTTCTTGTGGTGTGCAGGCTGCTAACACTATCAACATTGTTTCTGGGGAACTCCAGGCATCTAATCAATCTTCATTCTGTAAGAAAACGTTCCAAATTATACGAAAACCACATGGCTTCTCCTGTTTGTAGGGAAAAACCTGACCTGACCCCATGTGTGCTCCAGAATGGCTGAGTTCCCACCTTAGGACTAATTCCAGCAAGACCTGTGATCCATTTTCATTGTCCTAGCACACAGGAGAAGGCACTTTGTGTAAAGATGCAGCTTTCCTTAGGATACGAGGGAGTTGTTCCAAGGAACGTGCAGAGGGGAAGATGGGACTGGGACCATTACAGTGGATATCCAGGCCATTCCAGGCTGTTCGTGTCTTTCTAATTATCTGCCTGAGCTTGTTTCCCCTGCAGACCCCTTGCTGCCAGATCATTCCCACAGGTTCCACTGCTGTGTCAGATGCTGGCGTGCTGTCTGCTCCTGCTCCAGCGCTGCCCAGTGGGAGGCCAGCCCTTGCTGGCTGCTTCCACAGGGCACGTTACAAACCCTCTCTAAACTGCAGAGAGGTTGGGAGCAGCCACCTTCAGACAACATCTCTTCCAACACTCTGAGGGCAGTTGCTTTCATTTGACCTTTCTACACACGCACATCATGCCACAGACACGGTGGCTGTAAAATAAATGTTTGTTATATGTGTGTGTATATAAAAATGCAAGTTCACAAAGCAAAAGGCATTTTTTTTCCTTTGAAGAAAAGGGACTTCTGCTGAAAAGATGTTATCCTTTGAAGACTAGTAGTTTGTCCCATAAATTTCCCTGCTGTTTCCTCAAGATCTTGTGCAGAAGTGTTGTGCATTCTGGTCGCTGGTTTCAAAGCCTGGTTCAAACCAAAGCAAACTGCAACAAGTCATCTCTGGAAAGCAACTGAAGTGTGAATAGCTCTGGAGATCAAAAGAAGGAAGCCACTGACAAGACAAATGAGTTGGCTCTTTAGACATAGGCTGCAGTGACAGGGCTTGCTTCCAGTTTCCAAACTCCAGCAAACATAGGAGACAATTTTAGATTCTACATCTTGGCTTATGAGAACAGAGAACAATGTGTAAATAAAATTAAAGGCAACATGATGTATCAGAGCACTAGACTGGGATCCCTCAAGTGGCTGGACTAGCTGGGTCATGGGAACTTCTCTGTGCTTCATTTTTCCAGGGGACATCCTGCTCTTTTGCAGCAGACTTTGGCAGAGACTAGGATTAATTCATATAAGAAAATAATCCTTCACATAAGAAAAACTTTTTCATAGGTCCTTACATAAAGAAACCTCTCTTCAGTTGCTTACAGCATAAACTGCCATCACAACAACTGAAACCTGTCCTTGTGTGTTTTCCCTCTTGTGCTGCTTCTGTCCCTGCTCTGACCAGCCACATCTGAGCTGGTCATTGGCCCTGAGGGCATCATTAGTCCTTCATGGCCCTGATGTGCCTCACCTGGGGCCTCCACCCACACTCTCTGCCTGGGGGGGCTGGGCCCTTGAGTCCAATTAAGCTCAGACCTGAGGTCCTTATCTCTCTCTGAGCTGTGCTCTAGGGACATCTGCTCGTGCCTCCAACGAGCCATGCCAGGGGCTGCCCATGGGCTTTGCTCATGTGGTCCCTGAATTGTTGGCTGTTCTTGTCTTGACCATGGGTGTTCCGATCTTGTGCTTGGTGATGACTGGACTGTGTCTGACCCTGATCTGAATCCCCAGCCTGTGCTGTGGATTCAGCTGAAGCTGGCTGCCACCTCCACTGCTCTGCTCACTCCTCTCGGGTATGGGGGGCCTGGGGCTCGTTGGCACAGGCCTGGCACTGCTGGCCTTGTGACTCTGCCTGGTGTTTGGCTCCCTCTCCTGAAAGGAGTAGCAGGCTTTTGATGCTCCCTGACAAACCCTCATGCAGAAGATGCCCGTTTAGCAAAGGAACTGTTGTGAATAATTGTAGCCTTTTGGGTCACAGCACTCTCGGGCTTTACGGACTTTCCTGGCCACATCTGCTTCAGGCTCTGCCTGTTTCAGGACTGGCCCTTTCTTCCCTTTATCTGAGGGGGAGCAGCAGGTGTCTGGAGAAGTCTGGCAGAGCTGATGCTACATGGGTTGTTGACACATTATTGAGTTTGTTAGGCTGCTGCAGCTGACTCAGGTTACCTGCCCTCCCCAGCCCATCCAGAGGCCAGAAGGCTGAGGACCATTCCTTTAGCATTAAAAAAAAAAAAATTAAATCATACAAGCAGCTACAGCTGTATGGAGCTGCTTTTTGTGTGCATATCTAAGTCACATCTGGATTGTTAGACGAGGTATCCATAATCTCACCCTCCTGCCTCTGCCCAGCAGTGCCAAATGCCCGGCACGCTGCCTCTCTGGAGCTGGCAGCACAGATGTCCCCCACCCGGGGACTGTGTCTGTGTGGCCTCACATTGCACACAGAGTTAGCTCGTGAGTAGCTCCAGGGTCTGGTGCAAGGCTCTTTATTCCCACAAAAAAAGGGAGAAAGAAAATAAGTCCTCTGAGGTGAACCTGCCTGTACAAATGTTTTCCTACTTGAATGTTTTCTGAAATATAAAACACCTGCCATCTGGGTAAATACACCTCAAGGAGAAAGAGGTAGTGTCTGGGGCAGGTAAGCCTGCCTGGACCTTCTCAAACGTATTTGGAAAAACACAGTCAACTGGAAAATCCTGACTATTGGTGCTTCAGCACCGCTGCACTGGTCTTTGTTGCCCGGAAAGCTTTGGTTACTAACATTCATATGACCAAACCAAAATATTTAATGATGTGTACAGGCTCAAACATCCCTCAGCAGACCAGTCTGTCTTATCAGTGACAGAAACAGCTGCCAAGGCTGTTATCTCAATGCTGTGCTGAAAGTAACGTGGTCTAGGTGAGGGATGGAGAAATACTTTACTATATCCTGACACCCCTCTGGCCTTGGACCAGGTTTACCCTTCTGTTGGCAATCAGCTTGTATTTTTTTTCTGGTGTGCCAGGATCCAGTGCCATTAAAGGCCCTGACATTCAATGTGCTGCACAGCACCCCTTAAAACGTATAAGAAAAAGGTAGCTCAGGGAGATGGTGAAGGCATTGTGGTTTGGATGGCTGCAAAAGCAGTGGCACGTGTCCCCTCATGACTGCTCCTGAGCCATGTGAGCCAGTGGCTTGTCCTAGGTCAAAACTGGGGCAGGGTGAGGTCTAGATTGCCTGACTGCTGGGTTTTTTCTTCCCACCCTGCAGGCTATGAAAAAACACTGTGATTTTTATTTATCCAGGAGACCAAGGCTGCTCTGACAGCCAGACTGGTTCCCTGAATGAGAGGGGGGGAAAAAAGGGCATATTTTTGAGCCTTTTCTGTGGAGTGCACATGCACTTGCTCTCTCCTTCTTAAATATCATCAAAGAAAACTGAGAAAATTCAGCAAGAAATGTGTCTTGAGCTTTCCTTGTCTACCTTCAGTGTGTTTTTGTTTCTTTCCAAAACAGTTAGATTTCCAGACAAAAAGAATTGAGACTTTGCTTTGAGTTTCTTGGCTCTTCTCAGTTCATGTTTCCCTGGCCATTCCTTTATTCAAACAGAGGCTTTTGTACGTAGTATATGAAGTTGAACCGAGGGCAAATATTATTACAGTCTCATGTTCTGAACTGACACCAACCAAGCCTCCCTCTGCAGTGCTCCAGCAGGATTTCATGTCAAGTTGTTCCCCTGCTCCAAAGCTCTGCCTGTGCCCTTCTTCAGCACAGTCATCTGAGTCCTTTGACTCTGCAGGGCAGGACTGTGAGCAGTGCTGTTGAGAGCACGCTCCCTGCCTGGCTCAGACACAGCTGAAATCCAGGTGCTTTGTCTGGGGAAAGCGAGTGCTGAGACTTTCAATGGCCTGCAGAGGGAAAGCAAGTTAGATCTGGACCCTGACTGTGAACAGGGAGCAGCACAGAGTTCAGAAATTAAACAGGTTTGAAGGAAAGGCACAGGCTCCAGGGACAGGGTGGGAAAAAATAACTGGAGGATAACACCCAAGGCCAGCCTTGAAGCTGCTGATAGGCTGTTCATTGTCTTTCCCTACTTTCCTCTGACTCTTTTACCATTTTGCCTTTTCTTGATGCCTTCCTCTTTCAGCTGTTCCACTTATGACTTCCTTGCTTAACTTTGAAGCTCTCCATGGCTGTTACTTATTTTCCCTTTCAGCTGATTAATTGTTATCATCCTTTGCTTTCCTCTTTAGCAGCAGCAGAAAGATGACAAATAGAGAAAGGTATGGGTGGAAGGGGCTAAGCTAGTAAGGAAACAAATCCTATCCCTTTGTTGGAGACATCCTGAAGAGACTCTGGGTCTAGTCAGATATTCCTGCAATTGCAAGAGTTGTATATCTGAGGAAACTGTAGCCTGAGACATGCTAGAGTAGTTTGTTGTCAGAAACTTTTGGTGAGTGCTTTGGGGTCATGTTTTTCCCACTTTGGCCTTTAGAACTTGGGATTTAACAGAAGTTATAGCTACTGGTAAAGCCCTAAAATATACTGAAGTGCCAGACTTGATACTGGGAGAGGGAAGTCTCTATGGCTGCCCCTGGGCTTTAGGAAAAGGGCATGAAGGCAAAGAGTGTGAAGCATTATGATCCAATAATCGCAATATCCCTCCAACTGCTCACCATGCCCTCGTCTTTTCTGTCCCCATCAATGTTCTTGTCCACCCAAATCTTCCCCTGCTTTGGAGTTATGGTTCAAACGCAGCCTTCCCTTGCCCCTGTGATGGGAGGGGCATGCAGATGTGCCTGGGTGTGGGTCTGGCTCTCCCTGGGAGCTGGTCCTTCACGGTGTGACTGCCGTTTCCTGGGAGCCTTTTGGCAGGGCTTCTTTAATCTTGTGCACTTCGGAAAGTTTCCAGACTGTCTTTTTCTGCCCCCTTGCAGACTCACAGCTAATATGCACATTGCTTTAATTTGTTCTTCAAATGAAACCCAATTATACCTGTAGGTGCCTGGCTGTTAAGTCAGTAATTTACTTCACGGTAGCTTAGTGTGTTTTTTAAATGCCTGGTTTGCTGTGGGGTGTCTGTTCATTGCAAGGCTGTGCAAACCTGTAAAACAGCGCTGGAAAGAATTTCTTGAGGGGAGTAAAAGAGGCTCAAGGTGAACCATGCTTCTTCTGTTTACCCATAGGGCCATAAAAGAACTAAAGTGTTAGTGCTGCTTTATAAGCTTTTCAAATTTGTGGACTCTGTCATCGTTGGTTTGTGTATTTGTCAAGGATCTGGAGAGAGAGAGGAACGTTGCCTTCTCTCTGTATTCTCTCTGTGTTATCAGTGTGGATTGTGTGAGGTGGGATGAGCTTCAAGTGTCAAAGCATCTCTAATAACAAAGCATCTCTAATAACAAAGCATCTCTAATCTCAAAACATCTTTTCCAGCCTCTCTACTGACATTGCATTTTCCCGTGTCTTGTACCTTGTCCTGCACCTGATTTGGGCTGACTCTGCCCACATAAACTAAGTTCCCTTGTAGAGACTGGATACGCTTCCCACAAAGTTTTCTGAATGACCTAAAAAAACCCCCAAAAAACCAGAAGCCAGTGATTCAGGTCACACATGTTGGCTGCTGACCCACGCGGTAGCTAGAAGGGATGATATTCAGATGCTTTTTGGCTCTCCTTTGCCCAAGTTTGTTGTCGCTTCTCTGCTGCTCCAGAGCTGAAGGCAGCAAAGATGGACACTCCAGATGGAGGCCTGCTTTGCCAGGGCTGTTGAGGCTTGCTGAACAGATTGGATGTGTGTGTTCATCCTGGGATAAAAGAGCAGCGTCACTGAAACCAGTGAGGCGGAGCTGGCTAATGCACTGGAAGAGAAATTGAGATGGGGAAAGACTGAAAGCAGTGGGCCAGGGAAGGAGGGGTTTGGGCTGGGAGGAGGCTGCCAGGCTGCATTTCATCCTGCTCTGTGGCAGCGGTGCTGCAGAGCCATCTGCAGAGAGTAGACACACTTGGAGGAACCGGAGCAGCAGCTGCTGGCAGCCACAACACCAGTTGTGCTGAAGTGGGGGAAGCAGCCCTGCACAGCCCCAGGACTGCATGAGCAGTAGTAGGTTTATGCTGCAGCAGCCAAAACTTTAGTTTAAATAAACCAAATCTGTCTAACCTCAAAGCTGCAGGCATTCATCAGCCTTCACAGAGGCAGTGTGTCCTGGGGCCAAGTGGGACGTTTGCCTGAGGATTTATCCTGCAGGAGCCCTTAGTTCCCAACTGGGTTAAAATTCTAGGCAGTCTTCTGCACAAAGCTTCACTGATCTGCTTCTGAGGATGCTTGAAACAGGGCCAAGGATCTTTGTGGAACAATTCTACATACCCAGCAGCACCAGTCTGTGATGGCTAAATTGCACTGCTTTCCAATCCATGTGCTTTTACTTGGTCCTCAGAATTGTGGTGCCCAAAAGTAACAACTTTCCTTCTTTCAGCTCTGTTTTTGCATGCATGTTTTTAAAGCAGAAAAGCAGAGTATTTCAAAGCTTTCTCTGTGTTAGGACTGTTTCTGGTGGTGTGGCTTAGACTGGATTGCTGTATTCAGCAAATGGTATAAATGGTATTTGCCTCATTGACAATATTCCTCTCTACCTACCCCCTTACAAAGTAATCAACTACATGTAGCTTTAACAGGAGGCTCAAGCAACGTCATGGACTGACTTTGCTCAGATGGGTGCTTGGAAATGAGAAGAGACTCAAAAGACACTGCTGCCCTGCTGGGAACAGCACAGGCTCACATCTCTTGATAATGTGCCGTGCTTTAGGTCTTTTTAAGAAACAAACAAGGCTACACTTTCAGCTCTGAAATCTTGGTAGCCTCAGGCTTTTGGAAAGTTCTGTTTCATTTAGATTCTGGCATTTACTTTTGTTTCCTTGGACTATAAAGACCTTTTTATTCTGATCCTCAAGAGCTGTTTACCATTCAGCACATGTGGTCTGCATCTCTCACACTAAAATCTTTTGAGGACTTGGCAACCTTTTTTAGTTCTCTGATCAATGCTGGCTAAGGAACAATGGTAAAAGCCCATGGAAGTCTGTTGCCCAAAATGTGCTGCCCCTGTTCTGATTAACTAGCAGCCTCAGCTGAGGTGGAGGTTGCTTGCTTGATTGTTTTTTTTCAGGAAGGCTGGTGCCAGTCTGGAGTCACTATGCTGAAATGAAAGCAGGTGTGTCACTGTAAAACCAGAGGGCAGCTTTGCTACCCTACTTTTGTGTCTGCACAGAAGGTTCAGATCAGTTTTGCTCTCTACCCTGATTTACATTTAAGTGCTTCTGTGTACTGTTGGCACTTTCCTTTGTTCAGTTCCATGGACAGCTCTTAGCTAAGGATGAACGAAGCTGGCACCAGGGCCTGGGGCCTGTGTTTTGCTGGGCATGCTCTGCATCGAGCCTCAGTGGAATCTCCTGTGCATGAAAACCAAGGTTTATGCCTTGCAATAGCTCTTCTACGAGCTCTCGTTACTCAGAGTATCCAAGAAACAAGACTTGGCTTCAAGCCCCCTTGTGCACAGTGGAGGGGAAGGGTGTTAACCCAGTGGGAGAAAACATCGCCTTCCTGCAGCACTTCTCATTTAGCAGCTTGGAAACTTGCCAGAGAAGCAACTTCCCACTGCTAAATATTGCACTGTAAATGTCTGGGAGAGGTGTTTGCAAAGGCAGGGGAAATGGGCCGTGCTGGGTTTTGAAGAGGAGGAGGATGAGGGGAGGAAAAGCAGCAGCAGATTCACAGTGACTGCTGAGAATGTCACAGCAGCAGAGTCCTAAAGGGAACATTTTGCCTGTGCCCTGGATCAGCCTGTGCTCCTAATGAAGCTGTCGTTGGCTGAACACGAGCTGTAGTGAAGCCTCTGAGCTGACGTGTTCCACTGACAAGGTGTGATACTGTAGAGTTGACTCCATGTATGCAAGGAGAGGTCAAATAATGGGGTTTTTTAGCGACTAAATCCCAATAGCTGCATCAGCACAGCTACCAAGGCTTCTCTCCTTTTTTTTTTTACAAATCTACCAGCACCATCGTAGGTGTCAATTTTAGAGGATAATCTACATATCTGCACATGTGGTTTAGAGCTCGCTGCTGATCTGAACCTGCTTTTCTCTAGAGCTTTCAACATGCCTGAAGCTCTGCCTTTGAGCTGCTCCTCTCTGTAAAAGAGCTAAACCAGCTGTAGAAATCCAGTTCCCTCCACCCTGAACTGGGGGGGGTTTGTGGGTCAGGTGCAGAACCTGTCACCTTCTCCTGTGAAAGCTAATGTGAAGTGGTTGGGATCACTAGCTTGGGGTGGAGGAAACAAGAATTGGGTCCCTTACTGGCCAGTTTAAAGAGCTGCCCTTCCACATTCCACCTCACGTGCAGGGGATTGCCCGCCACAGGACTGGTGTGTTGGCTGTTGGTGGCAACAAAGGACAAAAACCAGGCCCTCAAGGGACCCTCATAACATCATGGTGCTGGAGCAGCTCCTACGGAGAAGGAGCTGAGGTCCCAGGAGCCCTATCACTGTGGAGTAGCCCAAACCATGCTGGGCAGGGAGCTCTGGACATGCAGAACATTAACCCATCCCCAGCCAGGTGGCTTCCAGTTGCAGGAACTCTGCACTGAAGCACATTCATAAAAATAACTAAATTACGTTTAATTTCACTGATGGGTTGGTGTGGCTTGTAGTGGCCACAGCTTAGCAAGGCACCTGCCTTAAATTAAGCACTCTACTACCTCTATGCCCTGCTTTGCTTTACTGGAGTACAAAGAAGACTGGTTCTCTTCCTATCTGTTCATTCTAGCAGCAAAGTGAAATGACTGTCCACTGTGCTGGCCTGCTTGTGCCTCTTGGACTCTGTGCTTGAAGAAAAAAAAATAGAAACTAGAGGGTGCAAGTCATGGAATGGGGGGAAGTCCGTCACTTCCTCAGGAAACACCTATAACAACAGTGCTTGGAAAAAATATTCAAGAAAACCTCTCCTGTTTTGATTTAAAAAAAAAAAAAACTTCTCTGCTCAAACTCCGCAGCATTCTCCTTTTATTTATTTTCCTAGAGACATGGTCCAATTTTTATATTTTGCTGAGTTAAATGAGCAATAAGTAGTAATCAGATGTTGACATAAAGTTATGTGTACACCTGCTGAATGACTCATAAAGAACAAGAATGCTTTTAGTTAAGAAATGGCAAGAAAAACTAAAATACAGCAATTAACTTCACTAATAAGAAACCCAAGCAGTTAAATTATACACATTTATTGAATCACACAAGACTTCTGAATGACCTTTTTAGTTTGATGCTGCCTGATGAAAGAAATTCTGATTTCAGTTCTGATTCAAAAAATCTGGAATTCTTCAAGGTTTTCCAGCCAAACTGTGTATTTAAAGCTTTCAGGTGAAAGGGAGTGATGGTGCCCATCCCTGTAAATTCCTACCTCGCCCAACTCTGAGTGCCAGTTGGGCATGTGACTCTTGGATTATTAATGCCTTGTTGAATTCTTAGAAGGCGTAAAATTATCACTCAGTGCCCCAGTCAGGAGCGCAGGAGGTCTGTGAATAGTGAACTGCAGAGATGTGTGTGCACCTGTGTCTCCACTGGCGCTCGAGGTGTTGAACTGAGGGCCTGCAGTGCAAAAATGTGAGAGCTGCTGCCATTCCAAACACCAGCAGAGCTGCTAGCTGAGAGCTGGGGTAGGTCTAGGTCTGAGCACACTGGGACCTGTGGGGATTTCTTGCAGTTTCTATGGGTCTGAGGCACCAGGAAACAACAGCACTGAGCTCCACTTACAACTGACCCAGCCAGTTCAGATATGTGCTCTATTTTCGTACTGGCTTTGATCTTTGAGCGCTCTCAGAAGACCTTTTTATTTAGACAAATACAGTCTTCCTGGTTTTAGTAGAGTCTGACTTATTTAAATCAGTTCTCTCAAGCAGATGACTTTGCACTGGTGTTGGGCAGTGTAAGGCTTTAGGCCTCTTTGCCAAGAAGCCCACAGTGAGTCCAGAGCTGTGATATGTGGTGGAGGGCAATCAGAGAGGTGGTCTTGAATTTGAAGCATGAGACTCGAGTGTCTTTGAACTAACTTCTGGGCCAAGAACAGTATCTCAGGAACAGGATATGTGATGGGAATTTTACAGCCTATAACTGCTTCCTAGTTAAGACAGACACTGATAAGCTGTACCCATGAGGTGTGCAAGAGCTCCAAAGGCGTTCCTGGTAATGTCTCAGTGGTCCCTTGCCTGGCTCATTTACAGGCTGAATTAGTGCTTGGGGAGTCTGGGAATTCATGGCTCTCGGTTAATATGTATTAATCCAGAAAAACCACGTGAGAGTTTTGGTCACAAGGGTAACACAGAATGCCACCATGCAGAATTAGACTCTTGACATGCCAAATATCTTCCTGGTGGTGGATGATGGTGTGATTTTGGGGGCTCTGTATGTATGAAATGCTGCAAACCTGCAAGACTGGAATTGAAGGGCAGCCACTCAGTGAAGGGCCAGGGTCTGGTCTGCTGTCACCCTGACAGTCGTCCCAAGGAGGACCTGAGGATGAGGGCAGACCAGAGCAGTCTGGGCACGTAGCTGGAGCTTGCACTCAGACAGCATTTCTGAGCTGAGCAAGTCTGGTCTATCAAAAGGCTGTTTGACCAGCCTGCATTCCTGCTGCTCCTCTCTCCACCAGGCAATTTAATGGGGCTGCTGGGACAGAGCTTTGCTTGTTCAAATTTCAAAGAGCATTGCAAGGAATGCGAGGAAGTTGTTGGACATGTTAATCAAAGAAAACTCATATTCAGGAGTTTGATTTATACCTGTGCACTACACACAGATCGAGTAGGCTGCTAGATTGACACTCAGGCTGCAGGTTGTAAAACTTCTCACATGGATTCTGCCCTCTGCCCCTTCCAGCCACATCAGACTGGAAGCAGCTCGTATCTGTGTCCCAGATGCCTCACATGAAGGAGGGTCACTCTCGGACTGTTGAGAGGCAGTTGTGCCCTCTGAGCTGCTCTGTACCTTCTTTTTCTTTCTCCCCTTCTCCAGCTCAGATATGTTCACTTAAAAAGGACTAGGACACCAATCAGCCCTTGTCCAGGGTCTGACCCTGTAACGAAGACAGTGCAGTCCCTAAACCTAGAAGAGTCACTCCTGTGAAGAAACAAGAGGGTATTTATCCCTGTCTACCACATCTGCAAACTCCAGCTGCAATCTGAAAGCTGAGCTAACGTTTCTGTTGTCATTAATGCCTCTCTGTAGGAAATCCTGCCCTGGAATTGCTTGCAGAATACATCCTTCACGCTAGCAAACAGCGATAAGTAGCGCAATGTGTTGCAGTGCTGTAGTGTGCCCTCCTTCTGCAGCTCACAGCATGGAATGGAGGCACTCAAAGGCCACCAAATTGCCCACAGAATGCGTGCTCATGCTTGTGACGCTCTTGGGGAGATTAGGAGCCAATCTTGAATTCTGAGCTCCCATTACCAGCGCAGCTCATTCATGAGGCCTCAAAAAATGCTGGCAGCTTTGATCCTTTCAAGTTCTAGCATATAACTGGGGATGCCAAGCTCTGACTTCAAAGTCTGTCAGTCCCCAGATCCATAAACTGATCAACAAGCACTTGCATGTCATCATGCAGAAGGACTGATGAAAGGGTGGGGTGGGAGCGCATTCCTTCCTTCCCCAAAACTCCTGGGCCGTGCCTGGAGGAGGCTGGATGCTTTGGTGCGATTGCTTCTGGTCTTTTCCTTCCTTCTTCACGTTGTAAATTATTTAGGTGTCAGCATCAAAGATCAGAGAGAAGCATGGGAAAAAAAATCTCAAGTAAATGCTTTCTATTCCTTGGGATCATCTGTCCAAAGAGCTTTGCTTGCTTTGTGAGTATGGGCTGCATTCAGCCACAAAACATCCCTGTAATAGTTTACAGCTGGGGAAACTGAGGCATGGGGCTGTTAAAACGTGACTTGGCCAGAGCATCTGCACAGTCTCTGCCAGAGCTGGGAGGAGTGTTCTGTCCCCTGACAGCTCCTCTGCATCTGCAGGAGCAGGATTCTTCCCTCCAGCAGCTTGCCAAGGGCTGCACGAGGGAGACCCTGCTCCTACACATCTCCTGCTCCTACACATCCCTCCTGTGCTTTATAACGTGGCAACGCTGCTCCCATGGCAACTCCCTGATCCCATCTACACCCAGCCTGCTGGCCACTCACCAGCCCCGTATCTCCAGTGTTACACGCACCTCTACCTCTCTGCATTCCCATCCCAAAACATCATCAGCCTCTCCTGCAAAACCTTGGCCCACATACAGACATTCTGGGTGAGTTCTTATCCATCCAAGACTCTCCAAATTTCTTTCACTTGATTTTCCTCATTGGAATGGAAAAGGGCAAATGTTTAGAGATGCTCTTAGGAGGGACTTTCTCCAGGCTCTGCTGAGCTTCATGCTGGGCTGCCCCTTTCCTGGGTCAACATACAGGAGTACCAGGCTCCCCATGGATGCTTTCTGCTCTGCTGAATAAATCCAGCTGCCTGAAGAGGAGGGGTGTCTTGTTTGGTGTCTCTTCATCATGTAGGTTTAACCAGCAGTGGAGTTCAAGGTTGCTATAAATAGTTTTGTGCCTTGTCACGGGAGTTACCCATTTATTACAGTTCTCTTCCTTGTCAACGGCCTTCCTCAAAATTGGCTGTAGTGAAAGTTTTGGGGGCTGTGACTGCACAGCTCCCTTTGAAACGCCCTGATCTAGCATGACAGCAGCTCCCTGACTGGGGCAGGGATGTCTGATGTCCTGAAGAGCATTGCCTGCTCCAGCCATCTAGTTTTATAACTTAGCAACATGGCCTGCAACTCCCTGGTTGATCCCTTCTCCTGGAATGGGTCTTGTCATATTCTTGTCAGTTCTGCAACCTCCTTCTGATTCTCCTATGAAAGACTGGTCAGAGACCTACTGCTAAGCAGAGGGGGACTATTTTTTTAATTGTGAGAGGAGAACAAGAGACTCCCTAATGTTAGTTGGACTTCACAACATTCCTTCAGGAAACACATCATAAAAGCATTGCTTCCTTCCCTGGTCCGTCCCCCTACACCCATTTTAAACAAATGAAATCCAGCCCTCTCTGGGGTGGAACACAGCATCCACTGAGCAGCCTGTGGTAAAACCACCTGCCTGGGTTAAACATGGAGCAGCAGATGATTTTGTCTCTCTTGGAAGGTTACACAGAGTACAGGGAAGCTTTGTAGCTGGCCCAGAGAGAAGTGCCAGGCCGTGGCTCTTAGCTCAGACAAAGATTGCTTGTGCTGAGCAAAGTGGTTAAAGGTGAACTGAGGTTTCTCAGAGTCCCGAGCCAGCGGGTAGCTCCTGTCTGGAGTTTGGTTGTTGTTGGCTCTGTGTAGGCTTTTGGGTGCTGGAGGAAGTAGGTGTCCAGTGAGAGGTGATAAAGTTTGTGCTCTTGGCAGATCCTACATTGTGTCTGTGTGCTGGCAAGTTCTTCACTGTGTGCATCTGCCAGCAGGGTTTCTGTTTTGCTCAGTGGGATTTAAAGCTTTCATGGGCATCTGAGAAAGGCTTGTCTGCAATCCAGCACCAAAGGGCAGAGATCAAAAAGACACCCCTATGATTACTAAAGCAGGAGAGGCATTTATTGCCTGGGTACCAAAATGAGGCTTTCAGGACCTGCCATTGGCTGTTTTCTGATGTTAGCCAAATCATGTATTTGTCCTCACATCATGCCTCGGGTTCCTCACCTCTAAAATAAGGACAAACTGTTCCTCAGCCCTTCCCTACCATGCTGTGCAGCTGTGGAAGAAAACCTGGTGGATACTGTTTTAGATCTTGTGTTATAGCTCCCAGTACTGTATGGCTTTAAGAGTAATTCAGCCTGAAAGAAGAAATCAATTTACAGGAAAGCTTCCAGACTGTACAGATTGTAACCTCACCAAAAGGATGAAACAAAATATCTGATCTCTGAAAGAGCGTGCTGAGGAAATCCTCTTTTTCTAAAGCCTTTCAAAATCCTATTTTTTTTTTCTCCTAGGAGTATATACAGCCTAGGATAGTGAAGCGAGCACTCAGGTAAACTTGCCAGCCATCCAAGGGAATGTAGAACAGCAGACTTTGGAGATAGAAACCTTCAGCGGTGTGTGCTGTAGGGAATGGTGTGATCCAGGCCTTGGATAAAATGCTTCAGCCAGGCTACTTCCAAATCCTCTGACATTCATACAGAAAACTTGTCATCTTTTCCTTTGGCTGTCTCACTCCCATGACCCAAAATGCCCAGTCCTTCTCAGCTCAATTCTCTTCTTGGTTCCTGCAGCCTCCACATGCATGGAGACAGAGAAAATCAGCATTTTTACTTTGGTCTGATGGGGAAAATTCATACTGGGTTTTCAGAATGGGCGAGGATTCCTGGTGTCCTGCTGTTAATTTAAGAAACTTGTTCAGAAAGACATTTTAGTGCTTGGAGGAGTTGAATGCCTCCAAAGAGAAGCAGTGGGCTGTTGGAGAGAGAATGGGGACATCATGTTTGTCAAGTGATGGATTTAGCACTTGGTGGAACACCCCAACCACTGGCACCCCATCTACGCTGGGTCTCCACCCTCTCAGTGTCTCTTTACTGCCTTTAATGTTTGATTCCTAAAACTGGCAGGTGCCTGGATCTGCTGAGCAGGTTATGGCCCCAGTGCTATTTTTATCTACTGACTTAACAAGCATTTTGAAGAGCTGTAGCAGGCAGGAAGCAAAGTCCCTCTAAAAATACAGAGGGTAAGTTTTAAGAGGTAGATTTTTAATTGCAGCTTGAGCAAACCGTTTTTAGTTTCCATGAGTCTGCTCCTTTCCCATCTCCTCTGCAATTTGGACTTTCCCCAAAGATGAACTTGTCACGGTTGTAGCCTTATGGGCCCACGAGTCTGTGGCTCCGTGAGCTCCTGGCATTGCTACCAAGATCAGGCAGCAGCAGCCACAGATTGTCTCTCCAAATCTGTGCATCTGCAGTTGGGCTGAGGGGAATCCAGAAGGGGGAAAACTGAGGAAATTGCTTTCCTCCCTCTTTGGGGTATAAAATGTTCTCTTCTTTCAAGTTAATTTGTTCTGTGAAAGTTCCCCTTGAAATAATTTTCCAACTACTTTGAGAGATCAGATAGATTATGTTGAAGGCTACTGTAAGATGAAGTGCCCATTTGGATTTAATAAATGCTGGTTTATAGAGTTCGGCTCGTTATTTCTTTGGGATAAACCTATAGAGAATGGAAGGGAGGAAAGATTTTAATGTTTCTGAAAAATTTATCCCACAAACAGTAAAAACATACCCTAGAAATATACCAGCCACAAAAATGACATCTTAAACACAGTATTTATGACTTTCTGTATTTGTTTTGCATAAACTTTTCTGGTTTCTATTACACAGATTGATTTATGGAGTTTATTTGGAATAAATGTAGTGCATATTTGAAACAAACAGAGTCCCGGTCTGTGAAGCACCCAGGAGATACAAAACCTCTGTATGATTCAACCTGGGAATCTCCAAGTCCTTTTTATTAGAATATCTTTTTCCATTGAAAAGAAAATGCGGAGAAATAATAAGAAATTTGATGAAGAAAAGCAGTTTGGGAAAACATATGTAGGCAATGTTTCGACTAAAATTGGTCTGAACTTTGTATTCAGTGTCTCGTTCTGTTCCTTAATGAAATGTTCTTTATCCAAATGGAAATTTTACCACGAATATCATTTTTCACAGATTTGTTTGGGAGGTGTGGGGAGCTGACAGGGGCTGGAGGGGATTGAAAACTTCTCAGAAAACATTTTGATTTTACTGAAATTCATGTAACTTTAGAAGACACCAAACTAGAAACTTCTTAGTAACTTTTCCATTAACTTCAACCTTTAGGAGTGAAGGGAAGCAAACAAGGAGCAATTTGCCCATAAACCATCAATTCTTGATCTGTAAACGAGCTAATTGCATATTTTAGCAGGTTGGGGGGAAAAACAGTAAAACAAGGATTGTCTGTATTGATTTATTTTTAAAGCACACAAGTTGCATTTATCTCTGCGTTCCTCCTGTTCCCCTGACAGGTTTGGCATCTGCCCTGTTCCTTCCTGTAACTGGATTACTTGTGTACTTTTAGTGCATTTCTAGATTGGCTAAAATAGTACCTTTTCTGTGTATTTTAGAGGGGGTTTGCCAGTCATCACAGCACAAAGATTCTCTCAGAAACCTGAGTGATGTCCTTTACATGCCCACAGCAAAGCACCTGGGTTTTAAATACCCAAACCCGTAGCAATTGCTTGTAAGTGATCTGCAGACTGATAATTATTGGGTGAATAGAATTTATGATTATCCTGAATTTGTTATTGAAAAATCACTGGCAGATGAAAACTAAGGCTTGTCAGCTTTTTAATAGCTAAAAATGATACTTTAAGCTGCATTTGCCTGATGCCACAGGGTCTGAGTGGCTGCAGACAGGAAAAGTGTATGGTCGTATGCTGCTCAAAACTGATCAGTGGGTTGTTCTCCCAACTGTGTCATCTTTCCAAAAACCATCTGGTATTTAATGTCATGAGTCTGTTTTTCACAAGCTGCCTAGAGTTCTCTCTAGAAGAAGATCCAAGGCTGCAGTCAGGTCGTCATCATCTGTCCAAAATGAAATGAGGAGACTCCCAGCTATCTCCCCACTGCTGGCCTGAGCTGTGTGACCCATGTGGTCACTCCCTAACCCAGTCTGATCTAGGGGGGAAAGTAACTGCAGGCGTAAAATGGCTGTCCAAATGAACTACCTGTGGAGTTGTTCTGCCCCATCTTTTGGGAGAAAAGAGGGATAATTTTAATCTAATCCTTTATAGCACGCTGGATTACAGCCTCGGCGTTGTCATGGACCCATCCAGACTAAACTCAGTTTCTTTGAAAGCTAGGGTACCCTGAAAGATATTCTCTCACATGCTGTGGGTCTCACCAGTGACCATGTTTGGTGGATTCTGTGCTTGGCTCCTGCCTGGTAATTTGTGCTTTCCCCTTGTGCTCTGTGTGTGTCCCCCCCAGCAGCCCCACATTGCTCAGGCGCTGAAAGCTCTGAGAGCACTGAGGCCATGTGGGCCTCCTGCCTTGCCAGGCTTGAGCACTTAAATGGGTGACTGCCCATAATTAGGAACCATTTGATGGAGAAATAAATGACCATGGCACATGAGTGCTGATGTGACCAGGTTTAGGAAGCATCTTTTTCAAGCTGGCTGAGTACAGAGCCATGGGGAATGGAGCCGTAGAGAATAGCACTGAGAAACAAATCCTGTCCTACAGCCTCTGTGCACAAAAAGCTTTGATCCCCAACTGTTAATTGCTGAAAGGATGCACGGATTCCTCTGGCGAGGCCTTCCTTAAGCATCTGACACTGCACTCTGGCAGGGGAAGAGCTTTGAGATGGCTTTGCTTGACCCACTCTGCCCCAAGACAGCTTTAGTTGTAGTAATAGTCTTCTGTCTCTCAAGTGTGGGCTCTGGTGGAAGTTTTTTTTGTAATTTGAGCTGCCTATTGTTTGGAAGTTATCTTGAGCTTCAAAGAGTCTAGGTGAATAACTTTGCTTTGCCTTGCTTTGCTGGAGGAAAAGCTGGGCTGCCCGATTTCTGATGTGCTGCTTGTACTTCACAGCCCTATCCATAATAGTATGGGGTTAAAGAGTAAAATACTACAGGTGGTAGGATATCTGCAAACTCGTAGGAGAAACTGGAGCCTGATTGCTCTGTGCACTTAAAAATCTCCAGGCATATTGGCAGAAGCCCAAATGTTCCCAAGAGGCCAGGATAGGAAGGCTGGGACCATTGTCCTTCCTTGGCTAACATGGCACTCATTGAGGTATGAGCTATTGCTGGGCGACCAGAGTCCCACTTCCCTCTCCAGCTGCTAGCTTTCCCTCAGAAACCTGTTTTGCTCTCCTGGATAGAAATAACTGTGATGTACTTTAGCACGTGTCTTGTTTGTGATGGCCCCCATCCAAAACCTACTGATATCAGAAGAATGTTTTGCAGGGACTCGGAGGGATTTTAGATCAGATCCAAACCTTTGCAGCTAGTTTTGTGTTGCTTTCCTGCCAGGACTGACTGACCAGCCACCAAACTCCTGAGAAAATCAGCATGAAGTGTCAGTCAGGGTTCAGTTCAAGTGACAGCTAAATTTGCCTCTCTGGAGATGACTGAGAGCTGGTGGGCCTGAAATGTGAACGACCTCAAACAAAGCCAGCCAGTGTCCACACCAGCAAGCTTTTAAATCATACAGTAGCCTTCAACCATTAACACTTCAAACACCGTCTGGCCCTTTGAAAAGGCAGTTCATTTATTAATGTTCCTGTTAAAAGTCCCTTCCACACTCTGTTCATGGGATTGCCTCCTGGATTGGTCAGACCCTGGCTTCTTGTTCCCACTCAAGCAAGGATGAAAAGCAGCCCTGAAATGCTTTAGGAGGGATGGCAGGATCCAGTGGTGGGATGCTGAGGTGTGGTCTCACACCTCCCCTCCAGTTTTGGATGAGTCATGGCTCCTTCCTCTCTCTGTCAAGGCTGGGAGACAAGGCTCAGACACACGTGCCTGCACCGTGGTGGCTGTAGATCCAACTGGCACCGTGTGGTTCAGGGGATGGCAGGGAGTTCCTAAATTCACTGCTAGCTCCTACTCACCAGCATGTGCCTGAGAGCCAGCAAAGGTCTTGGATCTGCCATGCTCTGGGTTGTCACCCTGTCTGACAAGAAACATTCTGGGCTGTGAGCTGGAGCTGCAGAGCTGCCCTGGGATCTTTTCAAAAGTCTGTCTCTGGGTTCTCTGAACACAAGGTTGTGCAGGGCATGTTTTCAACTCAGATTCCCCACACAGACGCTGACCTGCACACTCCCCTTGGTGGGTTTGGACCTTTCTGCTTTCTTGATTTAAAAATGCTCTTTAGAGCAAAAAACCCAACTTTGTTGTCTTTTATTCCTGTTCCGTGGACAGACACAGTGCAAGCAGAGTAAGCGTGAATTGCACCACACTTGCTGCTCACCAGCTGGCCAGGAGAGAACAGTGCTTGCCTCTGTCTGGGCTGTGGGGCTGGAAAGGTGATGCTAGCAGCAGGAGGCAAGACAAATACGAGCCTGTTTTTGATTTGCCATCTGACCCCTGCCAGCTCAGAGCACCCTGTCTGTAATCGTGACCTAAATTAAGCCCAAATGCCATCAGCAAGGCTGTTGCTTTCTCTCACAATGCAAGTGTTTCCAGGTACCTAGCCAGAGATTTATAATCCAGCACTAATTACATTCTTGTTTGTGTCTGCTGTCATGCTGGTTTGGGCTTTCTGTGGTTTGTTACGTCCAAGAGCGTGCCTGGCCCTTTGTGCTGCCAGCCTGTGTGTGGAGACAGCAAGGGGCATCCGTGGCTGACAGCTTAGCAAGCTGCTGGAGGAAACCTGCTGGGCTGGGCTGGCTGTCTTTAGTAGCCCAAATATCATGGGAGACATTTTGGCTTGTTAAATTCTTGACTGCACAGGTCTGCTGTCCACGGTAGGTTCACTTGATGGAAATAGCTCTGGCAGCAGCCCAACAGCAGGAACACTGCTTTTCTCTTAAATGTGCAAGGAGACAGAGGCTTGGTGTTCCTACCCAGCCAGCTCTTGCCTTGTTGATGGCAGATGACCAGCATCTTTAGCTGAGCTTAGGTGCAGTGGTTTTGCTATGAAGCTGAAGATTAGATCCTTGTAAACAAAGTCTGCAACTGATTACCAGCAATTAGCACAGATTCTTCCGTCAGGGTGCTGGAAGGAGCAGGATGGAGTAACAAGCCTTGTGGTGTCACATGGTTCCACAGTGCTGGCTCTCACAGGCTGTGCTGTCCTGGGGACTGTGCTGGGCAAACTCTTTGTGGGAAGCCAGTGTCTTGTCCCACAGGGCAGGCGAGCTTTTATTCTGATTTGCAAAGCCTCTCCCCAGAAATACAGGAACGGTTTCTGAAGAAACCCAACTGGGTGTATGCAAAACTCTGAGGAGCCAAACTGAGTTTTCACTTGCATGTTCCGTGCTGGTTCCCTTCTGCCACTCTGTGCCAGGTGACAGCACCACAGCAACACTTAGACTCCCCCAAATTGCTAGGGAGGAGAAGCTAGTCCTTATTACTGGAAAAGCAGTTGCAAGTGTACTATGTGTTCTATTCTACCCTTTGTCTGCTTTCTGTGTTTCCTCCCTGTGCCAGGAGTTCTTGAAGTCTGTGCTGTGATTGTGACATTGGGGCAGACAAGTCAGGCAAATACTTCACACACACACACACGCTCCGAGCAAACCAGACATCCGGTATTTAGAAATAAACAGCGTAAAGAGATTTGGGAAAGTCACTGTTCATGCCAAGACATTTAAGAGGCATCTTGGTTCAAGTAAAAGCCTCAACTCATTTCCATTTTAATTTTTTTTTCACTTTGTTTTTTAACTGTTGGGTTAGTTACTTCAAACCAAAATGGATCGTTTCTATTTCCAGTTGATCAAAATGAGCTAATCTGTCTTCCACTTACATTTTGAGGTGCTGATTTTCACCTAAATATTTTATCTGACGATGGACAATCGTTTTGCTGATGGTAAAATGTTTTGTTAAATTTTCTGCCCATCCCTAGTAATTCACAGAAGTTTAAGCTGGCGCTCTTCATCTTAAACTCTTGGTTTCCATTGCTGAAGAAGAAACTCTCTGCTTCACTACCCAGTGCCTGGGTTAGCAGTGGTTGGAGGGAGACACTGGCCACTCAAGAGAGGTGTCAGACTCCACTGCTGTCTCCATCACAAAGTGTCACTCAGAGGGCTAAAATCTACAGACACCATTGCATATAGACCGGGCACTACTGGTCTGCAGTCCTGGAAATTTGGATCCAGTCCAGTGTAGGTTTTGCTGGTTTTCTTAAGCAGTCATTAAAGGTGACGGGAATCTTGGAGAGCGACCCAGTTAGGAATCACTAAACACAGGTGTACGAAACTGGTGAAATTATTTCTTTGTAGCAGTGAAGGAAAGTGTGGTTGTACAGTGCATGTGTCCTGAAATGTGTGCTTAGTTGTGGGATTGTGGTTTGTCTTTGGTCGTGCTGTATATTTTTGAAGTGGAATTGAGGCCAATGGTATATACTTTGTCTCGTGTGTATTCAGATTTATGTGGAATGGATTTGAGAAAATATGACAGATGGGAAATAGATGGATGGTTTTTTCCATGCAGGTTGGCAGTTCTTTTACCTGCTAGCAGCTTAAATAATGGAAGCTAGGTGATGACCACGCATTAACACTTTCTGCTGCTCTGAGTGCTTTTCAAGAAGGGAGCAATTACTTCAAAATCTGCTCTCCTTGTAGTCAGGCCGGTATTCAGAATTTAACTCCTGTTTCAGATTAGTTTCAGTTACCCATTTTTACCTGGCAGACCATTTTCAAAGATGCTCACTGCTAATCAAGACCTAATTTCTGACAGATTTGTACATGTAAGATCTTTTTGTAAATAGAATTGGGGTTTGATTTTTGGAAAACACCATGAGCAGAGTCTAGGTTGTAACTGTGTCCAGTGTTTGTCAGGGAGAATTTGGCAATAGTTGCTGGGAATAGCTGAACATCAGGAAATGGAACCGTTTACTCTTGCAGCCCTCGAGGATGTAGCTGGCCTCTGTCTGGGAATGAGGAGAACCTCCCTTGCCCCAACAGAGACATGGGCAGTTACAGCTGGGGCTGAGTGAAGAGGGAATCCTCTCCATCCAACCATGGCCAGAGGGCATTGGAAGTTTTGAGAGGATTCAGCTCACTGAAGAGCAGAGAAATGCAGAATGATAGAGATTTTGTACCATTTCCTTGTTGACATCTCCTGATTTCTTAATCCTCCTTCCAGGCCTCTGTGATGCAGATGGGATTCTGTTCTGGGAGGCAGAGGAAGAAAGTAATTTCCAGAAACTTGATACCATCTTTTAAGGAGAAGAAGTTGTAGGCTAACACTGGAATACTAGAACCCTCCGGTGCCCCAGCATGAGGTTTTCATCACAACCAAGGTAGCTCTGATAGAGTCTCTGCACCTGCAGGAGTTTGGGGGCACATGGCAGCATCCTTTTTTGCATTTCATCTTTGCACCTCTTCCCAAAGGCTGAGGCAGCTCCCTGTCCTGGAAATCTGCGCTGTCTCTGCGGAGCAGCATCACAGCACCCCGTGTTTCATGGTACTGTCTGCACAGCTGCGGGTGGCACGGGCAGGGCAGACAGCAACTGCTTATTGAGCAATATTAACATTGTTCATTGGGCACGTGGTACACTGTGAAACATCTCCAAAAACCCAGCAGTGTTGGAGACACACGCAAAGTGGAGGTTCTGTGGATCCAGGGTTGGTACATTTGTTGCGTGCAAGATGATGCAGTGTTGAAAGAGATGATGCTGACAAAGATGTCTCTTGTTCCCTGCGTGCTTCCAGGATATTGGAGTTAAATTCTGCCAAGGAGGGCTTTTCGTCCTGCAAGCTTGGTCTCTTCTGTGGGGCTGTTGGCACTTATTAAAACACAAAGCCCTTCTTGCCTACAAATCCATGTGTTTGATCTTTCCAGCCCAAATCCTACAAGTAACATGCACTTGTCCCCAGGGCAACTTGCTCAAATAACCACAGCTCTGCCGGAAAAAGGGCCATTTGAGCCTTAGGGAATTGGGAGGAGAGATTGAATTATTCCCAGCATCCAAAGACCAAGAGGTTCCTTCTTCTTCAGCAAATGTTTTCAGTTCCCACTTGGTGAATTATTGCTAGGGATTTTTTTTTTTTCCCTTCAGTGATTCCATGAATGTGGTTGAGGCTCTGATNGAAAGGGGGGGGGGGGGGGAACCTCTGAAAAATGTATCGCACCATTTCAGAACTCAAGTGGAATTAATTAAATCCAAATTTCAACACTGTGTCCAAAGTTGAGCTGGGCTCAAGATACACTTCAGAAGGTTTGATTTCAAAACAATCCCTTTGCGCACATGCACATAATTTAGGGAGGTTTCTGTGTATCCAGTGTGAGGCAGGAACAGGGAGCTGCTGGGTACCTGAGCTTGGAGAGAAAAGGTAGTATTTGCAGGCCATCCGGAAAAAAACCTTTTTCTGCCTGATTCAGTTTATCCTAATCCTCTGCTCAGCAAGCTGCAGGCTGGAAAAAGAGTCAGGAAATAATGTTGTGGAAGGGAGAGCCAAACCATTTGAAATGGAGATGCTGTGGCTGGTACACTCACAGTTCTGCTTGCTGGAGAAGTGAAAAAGAAGTTAAAATGAGTAAAAATAGCTAAGGAACAGTAGAGAAAGTGTCCAGGACACCAGGCTTGGGCTGAAGCAAAAAGGTTTGGTAATGAAAACTTTTCTGAATGGTGGGGGATGCAGGACTTATCCCAGCTCCACCCCTGAAGGGGGGGTTTCCTTGGGGGGTCTGAGTGCTTCCATCCTTTTATCTGTTAAATTAAGATAATGTAATTTACTGCCCCAGGGAAAACATGATGGATTTTTAAAAACAGTGCTAGTAGGCTGGAGCTTTCTCAGATGTTTTTTCAAAGCCCAAATGCCAAATTCTTTCCTCATTTTCATGCATGTGTCCCAACTAGCTGTAAGAGAGTTACACATGGGTCAGTGAGGAGCAGAACTGGCTCTTTAAAGTAGTATTTAACAAATTCTTTCTGTCACGCCTGTTCCCTGGTTTTTCACTCATTGTGGAGGAAACCAGTATTTCTCATTTGCTCTTGCCTTGTAGTGGTGACCTTGGAGAAAGTTGAGGGGGAGGTCTCCTGCATGAAAGATCAATTGTGCCTCTTTAGTCTCTGCGAATGGGGAGATTTTGCATTTAGAGCCTGAAAACGGGGGCGGTTCTACCTCATTTCTACCAGACAGCAACACGTGTTGTCGATATTTTTCCTGCAGATCTTCTGCCTGGGCAGGGATGATGTGGGTAAATGTTCTGACGTGGCTGCATTTCTGTGGAAATACATATATACACATATTTGTGTGTGTGTGTGGCTGTATATTTGAGTGGAATTTCAGGTGCACTGTGAATTGATGAACTCTGTTGCTCAGAAGCATTTCTGTCAGCCACTGCCTGGGAGAAGGGAAACAGTAGATCTCTGCTGTGCAATGAGTTTTACAGACTTTAACTTCATCACTACAGGAGCAGTTATCTGTAAGTGCAAGGCACAGCTGCCCATTGCTGCATAGCAGCAGGTGTACCTTGGAATACTGGGGGGTATTTTGGATGGGGATTACGTGAGCAGGCTGAGAATCCCAGAGTCATGCTTGAACCCTGGAATTAAAGCAACTGAATTCAGGGCTCTGACAGGTCTGGGCATCTATCTTGTTGAACTCCATAGCAGTTAGACCTGCCAGTACAACAGGGATATTGAAGGATGAGATGAGTACATTTGTTTCGAAGACCTCCCAGCCAGATGTTACCCCTGCTGTATTGCATATGGCTTTCTTCAGGCACAGAGTTAACACTGAAACCTGAGCCAGCTGATAACAAGGGCAGGCAAGCACCAGCTGGGCCTGTGTGGCATTACCCATCCACCTTTTCCTGGCAGCTCCAACACTGGAAACACATGAGCAGTGTGGTTCAGTAGAAGCTCAGGAGCTCGACCATTACAAGGGCCACGCAAACACTTCTCCCTTTGAAATGGCTACTGGCAGCCTGTTTGATGCTCCAAGTCTTCAGTGGGTAAATGGGATATCAGAAATTCATTTCCTCCTGCTTCCTTCTGCGTTGCATCAGCAGTGTTGGAAGTCACGTAGCCTGATACCTCATGGCAGCAGCACGACCTGAAACAGCACAATGAAATTGCCTAGACACTTCTTTTCCAAGCTGAAGAAATCCCACTTTTTTTCTATCTCCTTTTTCTTGTCAGTATATCAGGGAGTTGTGGCTTTGTTTTCACAGTGTGGACTTGCCTATGGAGCTGGAACCTGAAGCACCCTGGTACACTAACCTGGCAGCATTCAGACCCAAATCCTGCCCGGGATGCAAGTCTGCCAGCTCAGCCAGTGCCATCAGCCAGGGGAGAGGGAACAGGGAGCTTTTGCAATGGGGAGGAGCAGGGGGGGCTGTGCAGATTGCTGCCAGGCCAATGGAGTAGAGTAAGACATTTGCTTGGCTTTTATCTCCTTTTTCTGTGCATCTCAGCAGTGCTGAAAGGGCTCAACATTTCCTAGAAAACCCTGAACCTCTTACCCACAGCCCTTCTGCAGCTGGGTTTGCTGAGGGCACAATTCCTCATGCTTTCAAACCATGCTCTCCCACTGTCCTTCCCTTTTTAGCTTTGTCATTTCCTTTCTCATCCCTGGAGGAGAACATGTGCTGGTATTGCCTCAGGAGCAGAGGTAATACCAGCTATTGCTTTCCCCACAATGTCCCCTGGCACCCTCCTGTCCCTGCTTTTTGCCACTACCTGCTGGATCTCCTACTTTTCAGTGTCCTGATGAGGCCTCTTCTGTTAGTTGGCCCATATGTGTCCTCTATCCCTTTGTCCACGTACCCTGCAGCCTGTTTCCTTGCAGGTTTTTCATGTCTTTCAGAGGTAAAAAGGAAAGGGAGGAAATTATATAAGTATAAAAATACAATAGTTTCATATTCCTGGGTGACTGCTCCTGGGATGCTTTCACATGTGGCAAACATACCCAGACAATTAATCTTGTGCACCCACAGGGTGTAACTGTAAAACAGTGCATGACAGATAAAGATGTATCTTCCTTCCCTATTGTGCTGTGTTTGGGGGATTTTTTGAAACCTCTGCTTTTGCTGTGTCAGGGCCAGTTACCCCATCTGGACCCCCAGGCATATTCTAGTTGATATGATAAAAGCAGATCCTATATGTCTTATTAAAATTACATATTAGGGCATACATTAATTTTTCCCTTCTGATCCTTTTTTTGGAACAGAGAGATAGCCAAAGTCAAAAGAAACTCATAGCCATGGAAGAAGGGTGGGGGAGGAATGGCTCACAGCACACAGCTCTAGCAGTGCCTAAGCTGAAGTGGTTCAGGCCACATGTTGCAGGTGGTGTGAGCGAGCAGGTAACAACCAGCCCATCTGAGAGTGCTCTCCAGAGCAGGAACTGCTGAACCATTCAGGTGGTTACACTGGTAGAGAGGTCCTGCTTTCCCTGAGTGTCCTTGTGCCAGGGTGGAGCACTCTGGGAAACTCATATAATGAGCCCATGCTGCTGCTTCAAGTGCTGGAGGCAGGAAGCCTCTAAGTACAGGGGCAGTGACTGCTCATTTGTGTGTCTCTTCTGCCTGAGCTGATGAGTTCACAGTGCTGCTCCCCTGCAGTTCTGGAATCTTGTTACGCTGTCATCTCTGCCATTCTTTGTGCATCTCAGAGTTTTCTGCTTTCTTCCCAGTACATCCTCAATTTCTCTGCATTAAAAGCACTTATTCTAGCCAGGCTTGCTATTTACGTGGATGGCGTTTGGTTTCTGTGCAGAAGGCTCTGTGGACATTAATCCCTTGGGGACTTCAAGAGGACATTCTAGATGGTCACTCCAATTTGAAACTGACTTTGGGATAAGCTCCTTGTGCCCATTAGAGACCTGTGTCTCACGGGGAATGAGAGCTGTGCAGGAGCCGTGGGCACGGGGAAGGAGCAGCACCATGGACTGGGGTTTGTTTAAGGTCTCTGTCCGTGTTGGACAAGCTTGTGCCCGGTGCAGTCCATGTAAGAGCACCATCCCACAGCACCTGGTTCTTTCTCACACACTGATCCAGGGTTTTCCAGAGCCACCTCTCTGGGAAACAGCCAGCCTGAGAGAAGAGACCTCAGCAGGCAGCAAGGATCCAGGCAACAGGCACTGCTGCTTGTGCAATAGGCAAACATTGTAGTAAATAACATGTGTAGCTTTGTTATTAAGCTTGATCTTGTTAGGGGGGCAATAAATGTTCTCTGTGATCATTTTTCTTGTAGAATATCAACACAGGATAAAATTGTGGCTCTGGCTTTGCTCTTCCTGCTCATTAGAGCTCCATGCTGCTTCATGCCATGGCCTCAATCTGTTGCTGTTTGCCTTGACAGCTGCATGTCCCCAATTTCCTTCAGACTCATTTTGCACATGATAACGCTGGCAGTTCTTGGCTTTTTCGTGTCGCTTCCCCCCACCCCTTCTCACTTTTACGAAACCAACTTAGCAGCAAATTGTGCTTAATTTAAAAGGGATGGTTTGGGCAAGATACCTGTTTGCTGGAAACCAAAATCAGGGACATCTGGCATTCATTGACTGTTAAAGGCAAAGAAATGACACAACTAAAATGCAGATACAAAGGATTTCCAGCTACTTTGGGGGAGATGTTGTTTTAGTAAATTGAACTCAGATAGATTTGTTCTACTTGCTCCTAGCTGTTGCTCTGGCTATAGTCTGGACTGGACCACTTGTTTAACTATATACCACTAAAAAACTAGCTTTGCCTTAGAAAATGCTGCTGCTGTTTTTTTTTTTTCCTTTGCTTTTTTCTTTTGTCCATCTGCCTTTATATTCTCTGCACAGGATGGCTGCTTTAGGGCCTGAAGACACTTCTAGAGCCATCCCCTGAGTCACCAAACTCCACTTTTCTGCCAGAAAAAGCTTTTGTATCATATCCAGAGCCAGGTACTTACACTGTGCCTGGGGGAACTTGAGCTGGGGGCACTCCAGCCTCACTTCCAATTTCTAAGCTAGTTTACAACAGAGGGGCCAGAGAATCACTTGGTTTGATTTGCTGGGCATACAGGTGGGGAGTGAGAGATGCTCCCCAGAGCTGGCCAGGCCCTGTGATGCAGAGGAGCTGAGTGGTGCCCTGATAGCCTGGAGCTGTGAGGCAGCTGAAGCAATCCCATCTAATCAGTAGCTGTATAACAAAAACCAGCCCGTTCTAACACTACAAAACAGTAGAGCTTTATTTGAAAAGAATAAATGAGTCTTTGGCATTATGTGGGGAGTGGAGACTGTGCTTCTTGCTGCCAGTAATGCATACTTTCTAATTCAAGAAGGAGCAGCAAGGCAGATCCCATCGACAGCATCAGGCATGAGCCCAAAAAAATCCTGGCTTTGCCCGTGGAGAGAGTGAGAAGTTGGATCCTCTAGAACAGAGGCTACTTTATGAGGAGTCAGAAACTGGGCCACACACAAACTGGGATGTGAGGGTAGCAGGGCACTGCTTTCTGTTTTTGCTGAGAGATCCCCAGGCAGGTCAGCCTGGGCCATACAGCCTCTATCCCTGCAAGCAGCAGATCACTCTGCACTGACTCCCTCATCTGTGCATGACAGGTTTCGTGTCAGCTGCTTCAGACTCCCCTCATCTCTCCACTGCTGGCAGTGGTGGAGTCTGGATCAGTAATGTACCAGAATTTTATGAAGGGCAGAAGTATAACTCTCCCCACATTTCGCTCACTTCCCTATTTGTAATTTCTGGCTGAATCCTCCACTCCTGCTGGATCTTCCCCCGGGAAGTGATTGAAAGAGCCTTAATAGTTTAATCCAAATTGCCCCCCAGTTCCCTGGTGATGCAATTAATTGAAAGCAGGATTTTTACCTCTCAGTTCTGCTTAAAAGTATCCCCTGGCCATCAGGCACTCCTGCTATGAGATCTAAGAGTCACTGTGCTGGCAGCCACATCCAGTATGAGCCTGGATTTCTAAGGGGATAATCCAGGAAGACATCAGGTCCCTTGGTGTGGCAGTCCCAGCCATAATCAGCCTCTCTCACAGTTGTGGGCTATTGCAGTGCAGCATCAGGGGTAGTTTCTCCCAGCACTGAAGCCTGCAGTAGCAAACTTAAACCTTCTTCCCCATAGTACTCTGCAGTGGGAGAGGCCTCCAGTGCCTCTCCATGATGGATTTTCTTTTGAGAATTTCTAAGAATCTGCTCTCCTTCCCACAGAATTAATCACACTTAGAGATAGAAAACAGTCATGCCTTTGCTAGAGAGAATGTGCTGAAATGCAGTAAATTCCATGTGAAAATAAAATGTCTGATACAGGCAAACTCTAAGGAGACATAACTTGAATGAGCAAAATTCTGAGAGCTGGGTGAAATAGGCAGAGCCTGGGATGAGGGTGAGCAAGGCTGTGGAACAGCGTGCCTTAGTTTGTCTGTTTGACAGATGAGGAAGAGGAGAACAAAGACTGGAGAGCTTAGGGCTCTGATTCCTATCCCCTGTCAGAACTCGCTGTGAACAGGATAGGGAGAGGTTTAAGAATTTGGTTTAAGAATCTGGCCATAAGTTCTGACCGACAGCTCCTCCTGCCCACACGACCCTCGGCGGTGAGAGCAGACTGTGGCAGACAATTTGCAGGTGGACTCTGAGCCAAGGCTGAGTCCCAGTTTGGCTGCTCTTCCTTACGAAAGGGAAGGCATGTTTTGGTTTTCCTGGGCTGTCTGCAGAGCCTCTCTCTCTCTCCAGTCTGGGACAGGTGCCAGCCACTTCCAGTGCCTTTTCCCAGCGAGTTTAATAACTCCACTTCCTTCATCCTGTCTTGAGCTCTCAAAATAGCATCCTCAGGTATGACATGCCATACTCTATTGCCCTGCTGTCTGCTGCAGACAGTGTCCTCTTTCTTTCTGTTTATCCCTGCCTCAGTCTATACATAGTCCTTGGGATTGGCACCCTTTGTCATGTTAGAGATGCCAGAGGGACCTGGGGATAAGAGGAGGCAACTCTTGCTGAGAGCACCGGAGTGTGGCGTAGAGTTCTAATTCCCACGGCGCTAGGATGCATTTTGGCATACCCTGGACTGTCTTAATTTAATTTAGCTGTCACACTTGCTTTGGCATTCGAGCACAGCACATCCCACAGCAGCTGGGTTTTACCTGAGGTGGGAGACCCCATCCTTTTAGGCCCCCTGAAAACGGTGGGTTTGTGCAGACTATGAAGCAGCGATCACAAATCCTCCTTCTCTGTTTGACTGCTGACTCTTAGCAAAGCCAAAACTCCTGAGCATGAGTTCATTAGCCCATTGGAACGGTGCTTCCTTGGCTCCCGACTTCCCTCTGAGGCTCTGGCAGCCAGACACCACCTCTGCTGCCAAGCTAAACCTTGCCATGCAGTGCGATGGGCCAGGCTGCTCGGCACACAGCCAGGAACGGGCCTGTTCTCACTCAGCTATTGAGCATCCCTGCAGACACGCTGGTTATGCCAACCTCCGTCCTACAGCCTTCCATACAGGCTCGTATTTCCTCTAGAGCTGCCTCATCCTTTCATCCACACCTTATGAGGAGAGGCAAACCCATGTTTGCCCCATCCTTCCCTTCCAAAAAGCTGTGTCTGGACTGCTGATGCCCTATAGAGAAAGTTAAATGACCCCTTGAAAGGACTGACTGCCATGTAAACAACCTGGCCCAGCCACTGCAGAGCTCATTTGGCTGGTTTGGCCTCTTGCAGGCTCCCTAAAGGACATCTCCCCCCCCTTGCTTTGTGCTCCTGCCAAGTGAGCTGTGCTGTGCTGCGTCCCTGATCTTTTCTGACATTAATTACCCTTTCCTGGCTCAGACTGCCCTGTTTGTGGCCAGGAAACCAAACTCACTTGCGCCTGGAAGCAAAGCAGGAGGGAAGAGAGAGTGTCTGCTTCCTTGGATGGCCAACTGGAATAAGCAGGTGTCTCTGAGCCCTTCCTGCCCCAGGGAGAGCTGATAGAAGGCTTTGCCCATTGCAGCCCAGGCTGGATCCAGCCAACTGCTGAGCACCTGCTCTGCCTGCTGGAGTCTCTGGGAGTGAGGGTGATGGGCCAGCTCTGAATATGTGCCCAGCATCTTCAGAAATGCACCAAACAGACCAGCACAAGTGCAGTGAGAAACAGCAGGAGGGGTAAACCCTGGAGGCAGCCCCTCTCCTTCCACAGGTGACTTTTTAGGCCACTAATTTCGAAGTTGTTTTCTTTCACTTCACCTGAGTGCCCATGTCTTCCTCTCTGTCACCTCTGAACAACCCTACTGCGGCAAGTAATTTCAGTGGGGAGGCAAATGGGGTCCCAGCTCCTCATGTCATGCAGCCTGTGGCAGTGTGACAACCCAAGGATGGATGCTTCTCTAAAAACACCACTGAAGACTTTCCTGGCACCAGCCACATGCTCAGTGCCACCCACTTTCCCAGAGTGGCAGTGTTCCCGTGCAGGCCAGAGCTTTGCTGGCAGAATTGAAGGCTCTGAGCTTCTGGTGAGGGAGTGCAATTCTGTTGCTGGGCTTTTGGAGACTGCCACCAGCCTAAATCAGGAGCAAGAGGCTAAGTCAGAGAAACGTAAACATTGCCAGGACACAGTGTTGTTCCTGACACTTCTACAGTGCTCTGAAGTTCCCATCACACACCCAAATGAAACAGCAGCACTTGGAGAGTTTAACTGGCAACTCCCCAGTTACAAATTCATAGTCTGTATTAACTCCTGTGCTATAAACAGACAGAAAGGAAAATCCATACTTTCCTTGAAAAGAGCAGCAACGTTTCTCAAAAGGAGCCTCTGTGTGTTTGCCACATCTTTGAGCCTGCATCCAGCAGAAAGGGACCCACGAGGCAGAGTTATTTCTAAAAAATACAGCACCATCTAGTGCTGTACTGCAGCAGGTCACCCACCGCCTGTCCCCACCTCGGCACCCACAGCACGGGGGTCCTCTCCTCGCTTTCCCTCCCCAGCATAAGACTCTGCCTTTTGCAGTGGGCTTTGATTTGGTTCGTGTGTCAGATGGCAGTGGGTTGTCTGAGGGCTGCTTTGACAAGTCTCTTTGTGCCTCTGTGTACTTGCAGCGTTCCAGCAGCTTCTTGCATAATTCATGGAGAAATTCTGTTAAAACTCCATCCAAACCCCAAATCATATGTGAAATGCAGCTGGAAACCATCTTTGTAGATTCGAGCCATTGCAAACATCCCTTCCCCCTGCTCCACCACACCTTGTATTCCTGTGTGTTAAAGCCAGGCAAAATTTCTGGTCGTGCAGAAATCCTGGGGCTGAGTGACACAAATACAGCTGTTTTTCTGGGCAGTGGCTGTATCCTTGTGCTCTGCAGAAGCACAGAGGGTGATGTGCCATTGCTGAGGGTCCAGGAGGGGTAAGAAGGATATTATCTGCAAGTTAAAATTCACAGTTTAAAGCCTTGTGTTTGCACCGGAAAATAAACTTCGTGAGGGTTGAAAACAGCTGATCTGAAGTGTCTATGGGATAAAAGTGGGGTTAAAAGGGATTAAAAACGCTGCAAACACCATTTGCTAGGCGTAGAAGTTGTTTGGCCAAAAGCAGAGCTGGCTGATTATTATGGAGTTAATTTCACCCATGTTCCCACCACCCCATCATAAATAAACAACCTGAGATTGCTTGGCTTTTTCCTATAGATAAAATTCAAGGATTCATATTAAAACCAAATTCCCTTCGAATTATATCCAGGGTTCATATATGCAGTTAAGCTGTGTGACATGGTACTAAGAGCTCCTGTAAATTAGAGCAATCTTTATATCAAAGCAACTTTACACTCCTCTCCCCTTCCAAACCCAGGTGCTTGTGAGGTAAAACCCTTGAGCTGCAGCAGCATGGAAGGAGACACTAGCAGGCCAGGAAATGCTTGCAGTGGTGCTGTGTGATTGACTCTTGCTGTACAGACAGGTTTCCTCCTGCTTTTCCAGGGGAAGGAATGTTGTATGAAGAAAGCGTTGTCTGGCTTGGTCTGATGTAACTACGGGTAGGAGTTGGGATGGAAAAGTTTGTTCTGTGGCAACCAGTACCACAATGGGGGAGGATGCCTGAGAAACTCGTTTCTTTCACAAGCAAGCACGTGATACCTTTTCCCACATTTATTTGAGCATTTAACCCCAAGGAAAACATACTGTTTCTTTGCATCAGGCTTTGCTATTTTCACTCTCCCCGAGGATGCCGCCAACATCAGCATGAAGGTGTGAGAATTTGGAATCAGAACTGCTTGCTGTGTGCATAAGGGGACAGTTTCCTTGCGACACCAACAGAATCAAAACTGCAAACTTTCTATTTTGGAGCCAGCCCCAATGGCAGTAAAAATTAAATTGTCCTTTTCAATTCCTTTGTTTATTGAAGCACAAAAGCCAGCAGTGTAGGAAACTTGCTTTCCATGGCTCGCAGCAAAGGCAGGGTTGGAGGATTGTTGTGGAGCAGTTCTCAGACACAGCTGTGCTGAGACTCCAGGAGGTTCTCCTTTTGGAGAGCCAGGCCACAGTCATGAATGGTGCAGCCTTGGAAATCCAGCTGGCCAAAGCATTTTGCTACTCAGCCATCAGGAAACACATTTTGTAGGTGCTCTGGCACATCTCTTTGGTCTTACCTCCACATGTCAAATGGGCCTCTCTTGCCGATTTTTTTGCACAAACAGGAGCTGCTGCCTCTCACTGGAGCACACTGGATCTGTGTCCCATAAATGCAGTGTCTGCCCGGCAACATCCTGCCCTGAAGGAGAGAAGTTCCTAGACCCTGCCAAGTAGCAACATCAAGAACATGTCCCACAGAGACAAGGCCACACAGCAGCTTCCATGTGTCAGCATTCCCACCGAGTCCTTCCAACAAGCAGCCCCAATTCGGCTGCTCACACACACAGAGTTGTGGTAAGCTAATGTTCAAATAAAAACACTGGAAAATTCACCTTTATGTACCTCTCCTTGGCACTGTCTTGGCCTTTCCCGGGTCAGTGTGGGACTATGGCCTCTGTTTGCTTCTAGACCTTTTATTTTTCCCTTTGCCAACCTAATTATGAGTGTCCCAGCTGAGAGAGTTTTCCATTTCCTTCATTTGCTAGGCAACCAAGTGTCTGTACATTTCCATAGGGGTCTGTAAACATCTCATGGTACATTCTTCTAATTAGAAAACAATGTCTGTAGTTGTGTTTACATTGCTATGCTTATTAGGAAGAAAATGCTGGGCTGGTGTTGTGTTATGTGCAACCTGAGATTGTGCATTTGTGTGCTGTTCGGAGGAGTATTTAATTGGTTTTTAAGAAATGTATCTTGGGGGTTTCTTGGTTTCTGAATCAACACAGACAGAGAGTTTACAGCTAGTTATTGTATGAAATTACAGATCACATGTTCCTGTGAACTTCCTCTAAGTTTATTCAGCTCAAAAAATGCAAGTTGAGTTAAGGAGGAAAAATTGTGTGGCTTCAGCAATGAGCGACCTCCTTGGGAGGCACTACTTGTGAGCAGGCAATAAGTTTCAGGGCAGTTGGGCAGAACTAGTAACAAATATCTCTAGGTTAATATCTGTACAAAGGGGAATCAGAGGTTTCCCACACTTCTAGGATGATTCGTAGTATTCCAGAAACATCCAGCAGGAATCCATGGGTTCATCAGTTCTGATCCTCCATATAATGCAGGCTGTAGTAATCAAAATCGATTTGAAATTAATGTCTTTTGAACTGAATATGTGTTTACGAAAAGAGTCCAGTCTGCGTCAGAGATTGCCAGTAGTGAAAAGTTGATTGCTACCTTAGTAAATTGTTCCATTTATTAGAAGTATTCACTTTATTGCTACTCTAAATTCTCACTTCAACTCCCATCCACCAAGTCCATGTTTTGTCTACCAGAATGGAAAGTCTTTGATCAGTTTTGTTCCCCATATTTCTGCTTCAACAGAATGTGAGATCACTCCGCAACAAGAAGAATAAATTGCAGTACTGGATGCTTCTGCTTGAAACCTGTTTTGTAACCTTTTAATTCAATTCACGGCTCTTGTCTGGACCTTTTCCAGTCTATCCACGTCCTGTGAATGGTGAACCCAAGCACTGTGTTCTGTGAAATGCATCGGTACCGAGTGCAGGGGTGGGGGAATTGCTCTCTGTTACTGACGATGTCACAACACCGAATCACAGAAATGTCACTTGGAAGGACCGTTTTTGGAGACCTGCTCACCATCCCTTGCCTTACAGAGTGAGGCAGATTCTAACTCCTTTTGACAATCTGGACCTGGCCTCGTTCTCTATGAGCCACCCTCACAGGTGGCCAAAGGCTGCAGTGTGGAGGATCACAGGTCTCTAGAAGTCCCCACTGTGAGTCACTACGGGCGCAGCCACACGGTGCAGTGCCCCTCTGCCTGCCTGTGACAGAAAGAGCCCAATTCAATGCTAACCCTTAAACAAATAGTGCCCTGACCTCCCAGTTAGCAGAGCAGCCCTTCTTGCTTATTTTATCCCCGGCATTTGAACTGCAGCACATTCCAGTTGGGTAAAAAGGCTTCGCTGTCTGGAGCATGCCGGAGTCAGGTGGTGAGCGTACCAAGAGCCAGACAGGATACTCTGCTTCCTGTGAGAGTAAACACTGAAAGTCATGCAAAGCATCTTTCATTCTGGCTGGGCCTCAACAGCCGGTACAGCCACTGGAAAGGAAGGGACTTCACAGAGACAGAGCGATTATTCTCTTCAGGCTTAGAGGCTACCTGGACTTTTAATCACATTTGAAACCCTGTATGTTTAAAGGCTGCTCACTTTGTTGGCGGAATGTACACCCAAATTTAACCCCCCATCTGCTGTGAGCTTACAGCCTCAATCAGGGATCTGCTGTGCAGGAGCACAACCAGCGTGGATGCTCTGCACCTCCTAAGTTTGTGTCTAAGACAACACCATGGGATAACTGAAGGAGCTCTTGGACTTACCCCAAGTCTGTTCAAACATAAACTAAGAGAGAAATGTACTGCTAAAGAACAGCTCAGATTTGCCTTAAGTAATTGCACCTCTGGACAGTCTCTCTTAAGGGCTCTGAGCATTGTTACTGCCAGGAGAGGGACACTGGGCTTGTCCTGTTTCTAAAGAAGTTCAGAATTCATCAAGAGAATATCTAAAAATTTCATCAAGCTTCATACAGAGCAGAGGCAGAGCTTCATTGGCAGAAACTCCCTGATCTAGTAAGTCCTCTTCAGCATTCACATGAAAAGCTAGATTGCTCCCCAAAACTTCATGGAAACCGTTTGTTAGGCATTCAAGGCACCTTCCCATGTGGTCTGGTTGTTGACATACGAACAGACTGGAACAGAGGTCGATGGCATCCTCACTGTTGTGTTTTAGAAGCTGCATCACTCTCAGTCTCAAGGCCAGCGTGAACTCCAGACTGTCATGGTGAGGATGAGCACAGGAAAGCCATTGGGATCGCAGTAGCCAGCAGGTTCTGCAGCAGATGGTTCCAGCCTTTCATCATAACGTTCAGGTGTTGGATTTTATGCTGTTTGAGAGCCTCTCACTGGAGTGGGCTGGAAGGAAATCAAGCCCTGTCTAGGCATGTCTGAGCTGTGTTTCAAGAAATCCTTTAATTTCCATAAAGTGCAGTTGGGAATCTGGCCCTTGACTCTTGTCTGTCTTTACTCCCCGTCTGTAAATAGAAGTGGCAGCACAGGGATATCTGAGGAGAGAAATATCACCAGCATGCAGGAGCAGCTCAGTCACAAGAGCACGTGAATCCCAGTATCCACAGCCAGGTCCCAACAGGATTTTTTTCATCACCTTGTGGATGGAACATTTCAGTTTTCTGACAATCAATAAAAATGAGATTATATTCTTCAAAAAGCTTTGCCTTTCATACTGATAGCTACATAGTTCATGGTGTTCAAACAGATTTTCCCAAGCTGGTCTATTATATGTTTTCCTAATGGGGAATTCAATATTTTCATTTTTGCTTGCAAAACTGTCTCTGCATCAAACTTTGTTTTGATTTTTATAGACTCAAACTCTATTTTTAGGGTTATGTTATTCATTGAGGCTTAAAGCCAGCAGAGTCATCTTGGTAAGTCAGACTTTATGGCTATTTTCATGAGATCAGATGCAACATCAGTCCAGGCTTTTGGAAGGAAACTGCTTTCAGAGCTGCCAGTTAATTCGTGAGAAGATACTGCAAGGATATTCTCTTCTTAATGTGCATTTCTTCCCTAGCAAAACTGAAGTGTGTTCTAATATTTTAATGTCTGGAAGGGTTTTAATATCTCTTTCCTCTTGTCTAGCAACATTTTAAGTAAAGAACCAGATATGGCTCCTTTTAAACAGAAGAGACAATAGCTTAAAAACACTGTGATTTTATTTCTTTTCAGTGTTTCCAGCCGATCTATTGATCTGTACTTCAACAATTGCCTTATTTATTGACCATGCAGTATTTTTAAAGTATTTTACTGCTTCTACAGCATAAGCAGAGATCTTTGGAGAAAAGAAGGCTTGGTGAGAATGTTTTGAGGGTTGTGTCCTGCAGTGCTCTCTGTCTACTGAGGTTTCCATCATAAATCCTGGCGATATAATTGGTTTCCTAGAAATGTTCTTCTGCAGATTCCGAATTTTTTCACCAACATCAGTTGTCTGCAGTATTAAGTAATTGCACCTCTTAACATGATAGCTTCAGCATGGGAAAACGAGGTGCTGGAGGGAGGCTCTGTCACAGAGGCTGTAAGGCATCAATGAGTCCCGATTTCCCTGAAGTGATTCCTCCAGGGAGAAGCAATCACAAAGGGGTTGGTTCTAGCACCTGAGATTCTGGGTTGTTTTCTTCTGCAGTACTCTGTTTTCCAGGCTCTCCCACCTTTTTTCCCCAGGCAGTAGGCTTGCAGTGGTGGTCCCAAACTTCTGTCTGAGACAGTTGTGAGTTAGGAGATTTGGCATGCACCCCTATGAACCACCAGGTGCTAGAACACACCCTTTTCCCTGATTTCTTATCTTGGCAAGCCCCTCACTTTACATATCTGACCATTCCTTGCAGGTTGTTTCATTCTCCAGCTTTGCCCTGATGTTCTTTCTATGCTGTCTAAGTTGACCTGAAGATCTGGAGAAGAAATTCAGAGTCCTGTGTGATTAGCTGTGCCAGTAGCAATTGTTATGGCCTGCAGTGGGTTCTGACATCTGCTCCAAAAAGCAAAGCTGCTTTTCCTTCAGAAGCTCTCACATTACTCCAAATAGCCACATCCTTTCAAAACATGCTCCTGTGCTGTTCATACTCTCCTCTGGAAACCACTGAAATCTATTCTTCTCCTGTTGAGGGACAAACAAGGCATGTGATCAAGTATTTGTAGAAACAGTAATAAATGCTCAACAGCTTCTGAATCTTATTCACTTGGTACTTAATTGAATAAACCCCAAACTTCTAATTATTGCAAAAACTCAGACTGAAAGCTTTAGAACTTTCTCATAAATTACAGTGCTGCTATAACACAGACTTATATTAATGTTTCTTTAATGCTTAAAAAAACTCTACCTGTCCTGAAATGAAACATGTGAAATTAATTTATTCCAATTCCTTTTGCGTTATTCTCTTCCCAAACGGGAAACCTAACTTATCTGCATCTGATCAAGTGCCAATAATGATAGTCTGTAAGCAAAAACTTACCCGAATTCCTGGCATGTTTTAGTTTCAAGATAACCAAGTACAGATTTCCAGGGTGTTTCTGTAACTGATTTTGTATTTGGTGTATATTTTGTAGGATATTTCTCTCATAAGAGAGGAGAGAAGCTGATTCAGAGTTTGGTTTTGCACCTGAATTACTGGTGCTGGCATTAACTTCCCAGTCATCTTCTTTCAGCTATGGGAAGATTATTGATAGGCCTGGCAAGGACTGGACAAACGTTTTACCTGGATACCAGGACATTCTGTGTGTTGGGATTTTGCTGTTCCGTTCAGCCCTTCCCACGGAGGCCTGGATTCAGTTTGGCTGGGTGCTCTGTGCTACATGTCTTTGAGAGAGTGAATCACAAACTCCTTGAAGTCTCCAGCTAAGCCAGCAGAAGCACAGCTGTTTATACTTTTATCTTGCTGTTTTCTTTTTCTTTGAGGTCAATCTTAAAATGAAATTTGCCTTGAGAAGCAGAGGGTAATGTGGGAGCCTTTCTGGTTCTGCACTTACTGGAATAGGTACAATCATTCACATTTTTCCCAAAACTCACTGAAATAGCTGAATATTTTCTAGACAGCTGCCATGTCTAATCACACTTATTTGTGTTTAAATTTTGACGTATGGTTCCCATTTCTGGGAAGCCTTCATGCTATTTAATGGATACAACATTATTTTTAAATTGTGGACACAAGCAGAAACACTGCTTGACATTAGACTGATTCTGAAACAAGGTAACCCTATTTAGAGTTAATTATGACCCCTTGAGGGGAGCTGGCATAAGAAGCCCTGAGTATATTTACAAAATTGGGATGTTAGTCCAAGGAACATTTATTGGGCTTGAAATAAGCTCACATCTTTTTCTTTTTTTCTTTTTTTCCCCTTTTTTTTTGTGTGTCAGTTTGAGAGGAACAAGTATAATTGAATTGGCAAAGCTCTCTCTGACATTGATTTTTACAACAACTTTACCTTTTAGACGAAGTCTCACATGTTATTGATTTGAAAATTCATTGTGAATGTTTTAAGGTCTGGTTTCTGTCTTCCCTGGGGAAGAGAAAGAACAACACACAAAATAGTACAGTGTGAGGTACAGGTCAGGAGCAGAACAGTACATGCAACATTTTCCTGTTTTCAAACCCAACATTTGGCTGTATGACTTTCCAGAGTTTGTTGTTCCTCTTGACTTATTTCTCTCTGCATCTGTGACAGTTATGACAGGGGCACAAGCCATCTCTAGACTCATTCATGTGTGTGCCCATGCCCACACAGAGCTCCACTCTTCAGACGTCAGAAAACTCTCTTAAGAGGGGGAAAAATAGCAAGGCTTTTTTGGAAATGATTCCCTTCCTTTTGGTTTTAATTAGTGGTGCTCAATTGTGCTCAACAAAGGCATTATGATTGTATCAACAGAAAGACCCCACTGACTCTTTTCAGGGGTCTTGCACCAGAGGAAACCACATCTACAGGGCAGGCACATTTCCCTAATGTCTGAGGGTACTCAGCTGCTGGAGATGCCTTTACACTTTGTCTTTCTGAAGTTTTTGTTGTCTCTGATGCCGTATTTCCCCTCTGTTTGTTTGTTTTTTCCAGGCAATGCTAAATGTCATAGGACAGATGCTGTTTAGGTAAGCATTAGGATATGGCTTGCCTGAACGCTATTCAGTAATTCCTGAATTTGAATCATCCCTTTTCTAAAGTAACACTTCCCTGTGCAGTGAATCGCTTGTGACTCTTACCCTTGTGACTGGGACCCCAGGATGGACCAGCTCAGAGACTCTGCAGCCTACACAGGCTTTCCTGAGTAGCACAGCCCTGCCTCATGTTCCCATTGCCCCTCTGCTCGTATTTGTGGTGTTTCAGAGCTGTGTTATGTTGCACAGGCAGCCAAGGGACAGTGCAATCAGAATGAGTCTTTGTGCTTTGGGGAGGTATGACATTCTGAGATAATTTCTCCAGTACAGAGCAAGAATTGATCAGCACATGTGGATCCTGGAATTGAAGGGGACATCTGGGCTTGAAGAAATCCCTTCAGGCTGTACATGTGCAAAGGCAATGCCATGTTACCTCCAGGCCTCGCAGAGCCCACACTGTGTGCTGGGTTTATACATATATCCTGAGTTTATTCACGTTCTGGAAAGCTGCCCCAGGAATGTCTGCAATCTGGCATGTAGCATATTACAGCTGCATTGCTGAAAGAACCCTCCAGCCGGCAAATCCCAGCCCGTTCCTGCACAAAGGCTCCTCTCTGTAGCTGCAGGCTCAGCTGGGGCATGGCCTCCCATGTGCAGATGTTTGCTTACCCTGTGTCTCCATCCCTGCAAGGACAGGATCTGCAGGCTGTGGGGCTGTGTGCACCCCACCTGCGTCACCTGCAGCATCCTTTGGGGTGAAGGAAAGACCCAGCAGATGGATAACTCCTCACAATCCTCCATGGGGATCCTTTCCTCTACTCCTTAGACTCCTGTGGGAAATAGTTGACCTGGAGACCTGGTACCCAGTGCACAAAGCAGAAGGAAGCCAAACCACATTTCCTTGGTGACCCTGCAAGGAGGAACTGCTGCAGTGACTTGCCTCAGCTGTAGTGTCCCTAAGAAGTACAGAGGGAAACAACAGAACATGGCCCGAGAAGAAACAAAGGAAAACTGAGCAATGTGGCCTCCCTAATTCACACATCTACCCCGATGTCCAGAGTTAAGTCCAGAGGGCTCCAATGTCGGGGTTTTTTTAAGCTGAACAGCTCTTCTCATTAGGGACCAAGGTAGTTAATTGCCTCAGCAAGGAATGGCATGCACTGCACCACATTGCTTGCAGAAGTTGCTGATGCCCAGAAGCAAAGATAATACTACCTTCCCTCTATTCTCCACCCTGAGAATTCACATCAGTAACAACCCATTAGATCTCAACACTGTTTCCAAGAAATGCGGCTAAAACAGCATTTCTTTGGGGGTAACAAAAATAAATGTGACTCAAAAGAAAGCAATTTACCTAGGAAACTGAGAGCCCCAAACATCAGCATATCTCAGCTTTCTTGGGATTTTTTATTTTTATTCTGCATTTCTAAATGGCATGGATTCGGTCCCCGTAGATGAGCCGTGACGGCGCACATCTGGTTTTATGGTTAAGGAAATAGCTGATTGAATCGATACACTCGGCACAGCTGACTGGAGTAAATAAAAGAGGATTTGAAGGAAGCCTTGTTTTCCCCTGGATGGATGAATCCATGTTCAGTGCTGTTGCAATTGCCCTGGAGTCCATGAAGTGACACAAGGGGGGAAGAGATGTCAGTGTATTTCTTCATGAAATGAGCGTGCTTTCTCTCTGTCCATCATAACTTTGGTTTTGTGTGAATACAGCTCTTAAAAACTGTCAGTCATTTTCTGCCCAGCTTGCAGAGTCAGTAAACAGAGGGAGGTGGCAGGCTGGGCCAGGAAAGTGGGACTGACCCGTGAGGTAAATGGTTTCCATCACTGGATTCCATGATCACACCTAATGATTCTGTGCGGAGTAATTGTCAAACATGAGCTTTTTTGTTCTCTCAAGCCCATGGGAAATGATGGGGGAAATTGTGAGGGGAAAGCTTTGTGTCCAGAAGGGTAGCAGTGGGAGGCAGTGGGCGTTCAAACCTGGCAGCAAATCCTGACTCAGTGTAAATGAACTGCAAAACTCCTGTGGAGCCCCAGGGTTTTGGAGGCCACAGGCTCATGTTTCTCTGCTCCAACCTTTTGGGCACAATACAACTGTAAAAGCATTGGAACAAAAAACCTCTGTCACCTTTTGGTAGCGATGGGGCAGCCAGAGAATAGCACCTGAAGAATTTGTGGGAATTCAGGAGGGACCTGACTGCTCAGGATGATCTCCTGGGTGGCCAAAGTCTCCAAGCACTAGTTTACAGCTCCTTGTCTGCCAGAGGCGTGTGAGATTCCCACAGAGCAACTGGCTGGCTGTAACCATTCCAACAACTTACCTTTAAGCTGATAATTGGGGGTAAGACACAGAGCTTTTACAAATACCTCAGTTTTATTTGTTGCCTTTGTTCTCCTTGTGCAGACCATACACAGAGTCTTTCAGGCCCCTGTTTTCTCTCGAAGCCCATATTGATCACAGCTGGAAAGTTACCATCCTAGGAATGGTTTTTCCCAGGCAGTGGGGAAGTTATTTTCTTAGGCACCTCATTGTCACTTCATATTCTGGGGAACTACTTCAGAGCAGGATCTGTTAGCTTTATGACAAATCCCTTTATTTACATGGAGGGATGGCAGTTTTGGGTTTATCCCACTAAAACATTGCAACGAACAGGCCTGCAAACAAAAATGCTGGTGCAAGATTCATTCCAAGCTATCCCCAGGGCTGTTTATCTCCCAGATTTCACTGCTGCAGCCCAGATCACTCTTCCTACAGATGCAAACTGCACCTCGGGTTTTATCTTCCCTCCTTTCTGCACGCAGCTCACCCTCTCACTATAAAGCCCGAGCAAAGGCGAGGTAGGTGGTTTGTTTCTGACACCTGGGGACCATTGGTGCTCTGTTGCCCTAAAGCAGCACTGATGGGGTTCACTGACCCGAATTTGACCTCTCAAGAGAGGCTTCGTGACTCGCCTCTCCTGGGTAATTCCAGTGCAAAGCTGGAGGTGTTCTCCTTACCCAGGTAGGGCAGGGGCTTCCTTGTGTGTATAACTGCACTCCTCTTACAAAGAGAACGTGAAGAAATACAGATACAGCTTGGTTTGGATGTGCAGTATGTCTCTAGGTTCTGCCACGAAGAGTTTTTGCACTTCACTTAAAGTCTGACAGAGGAAGTGTCACCTGCCTGCCAGAGGCAGCCGTGCTCCACCAAGGGCTCCCTGTCCTGCAGGTGTGAGGCAAAGGTGTCCTTGGGAGCTGAGCTCCTGCATGGAAAGTACTTGGCTGTGTGTTCCTTGTTTGAAAACAGGGCTTTGAAGGGGAGTCTCTTCTTAGGTATTGCTTTTAAGGACTGCAGTTAGTAGTTGAAGTGTTGCTGAGTGTTTAGGGGCTGATGGAGACTACCTGGAGGCCCAGTAGAAGAGGAGTTGGTGTCCTGTGGCTGGATCTGGTAGGAGTCCCACTGGAACATGCTCCTTGGTACTCGTCAGGCTGGGCAGGCTTCTCTCAGCTCTGCCAGCCTGAAAGATTGGACTTATCCAGACCTCATCTTGGGGACTGTGAGAGAAGCAATTCATTATTAAAGGACATTAAAAACTCCAGAAATAGTAGAGCTAACAAGAAAAGATGAGCCTAAACAATGGGTTGCCAGTCCTCTGAGGAGTCAGGACTGTATGGAAGTGTGCAGGTTGCTGTAGGAAGACTGAGTTGTTGCCAGTTAGTAATACCTTCTTCTCCCTTAGCAGGTAACTTGGCTCTGGGAAGAGAAATGTCTGGCAGATTCACACCATGGAGAGCAGCTCTTGCTTGGTGAGTGACTTGGCCAAGGAGAGCTGGTGGGTGTCCTCACTGTGGCTGGCTTGGGGACGTTAGTCTTGATCTCCTCCCTATGCCTGCCTGCTACTAAGCTTTCCCTCTGCACCTCTGCTCAGAGCATTTGGCCCAGCATTAAGAGAATGTGTCTGCTCTTAATGGAAATTGTGTTTCTGAGTGACATGGAAGGAGTTTTCCAAACTCTGCTAGTATTTCAGTGCGTGATCTGGAGCAAAACAGGCTGCCCCGGTGCACTTCGATTGATTGCTCCCGAATAAAGTGGACTCTTAATGCCTGTCCACAGGGGCGTTAAGAAATGTAAAAAGTATTTGTAAATTAAAATGCCTGAATGAAAGGCTCTGGTATGTGTAATCATAGAATATCACATTAAGTAGGAAGGCAAATGTCAGGGGAGTTCCTGGCATTCCATGGAGCCTAGCTTGTCTCGCATAAATAGATTTAATAAGCTCTGCTAGAATTGAAGACAGGTTACATTTAGGCATATTTATTTGAATTTACATAAGTATACATCAAAGAGAAAATAATGCAGGCTCTCAGTTACTTCAGTCTAGTTTTTGATAGTTAATACATCATCCCTTCCAGCATATCATAAAGTTCCTTTTCATGGTCTCAGAAGAGCATAAGGAATTGAGTGAAAGGAGCTGAGCTTGTTACTCTGTGTGACTGTCTGGGGGTTCAGGGTAAAGCTCTGTCTGTGTTTCATTGGTTTCTTGTTATGTCTAACTCCCCAGAACCCTGAGAAAGACAAATGACAAAGCCCATCAGAACAGTGATGCATGACTTGGCCTTTGCATTCAGGTCTAAGCAGGGAGCTGGTGAAGGCAGAGGAAACTGCTGCTTTGGGAACAGGTGGTCACTCAGTGGTCAGTGCAGGGCTGACCAACCATCTTGCCCCTTTAGCTACATTTTATGCTCTTGGTGTGTGCGAGAGCAGAAGAGGTGCGCTGTGTAATCGGGGAGTTACTAATGAGCAGGAGATGAAGTGGGTTCCTGGTGTCCCAGGGAAGCTGGGTGCCAAAGGGACCCTGGAGCACAGGGATGTGTATGAACACTGTCCCCAGCAGCAGCCCTGTCCCCTCAGTCCAGCAGCCTGTCCTGCTTGCTGAGTGCCGAGTAGAAAACACTTGCACGTTGGTATTTCTGTCGCAAAAAGATACATGACTCTCTTTCTCTCACCGGGAGATGTCCAGAAGCCAGTAATTTAATCATCCTGTGCCTCAGTTCCCCAGCTAATAAAATGGGGCTGCTCACCCTGCTCCCCTCTACTTACACAAAGCTTTATCCCTGCTGACAGTGAGCATTGTGCTCCAAGAACCAACCCTTAACACAGCCAACTTGTACATCTTGGGTGACCTGGTCTCATCCAAAAAGCCAAGAAGAGCCCTTGGCAATCACAGCTGGAACTTAAAGGCCAGTCTGTGGTCAGAAACAAGAGCGTGTTTTGTTCATACACAGCCAACTCTGCCAGCTGTTTCCACACTTTAGCAAGTGTTTCCTATTCAAACAGAAAATGGTCGATGGGAACTGAACCAGATACAGCCATTCCAGCTAACAGCGAAGAGTTACACCCACGGAGAAGTTGAAAAAGATGTTAGATGTCTCCAATGCAGTATTTACCAAATTACCAGATGTTTGGAATCCCTTAAGTCATCTAACAGGCCTTTGCAAGGCGATGTTACTCTTGAGTATCATGGCTCTCCTGAAAGAGCATTTAAGTGAACTAATTTTAGCCTTGAATTATGAGATTTTTCTCCAACAGAAGGTGTCCCTGAGGACATGAGGGTAGATTTTTATTTCCAAAACGTTGCCTTTGTATATTTTAAACGGATCATCTGGATGAAGTTCTAATGGCTGGTTCAGACTGTCTGATTTATAGCAACAGCTGTTCACCTTTGTAAATGGGGAGATTCTTGGAGATACAGAACACGTTTATGAACCTGATATTCCACACCAAGGGTCAGGTTTTCTTGCCTCGTTTTTGCACAGGTGTAAATCCAGATAGGCTCCTGTGAAGTCAATGAAATTGTTCCATGAAAGGCGCGAAAATCAGAGCTGCAGGAAATGGCAGAGCAGTCATTTCTTTCTCCAGTAGACTGAATTTTAGAACCTACAGCAATTGGAGGTGATTAAGGTTGAGAAATGTGCCTAAGGAGTGATAGGGTGTTCCTGCTCAGTGATGGGGAAAATGTGGATTCTTGCATGATGCCTGGGGAGCCATTTCTTCATACGGCTGAAAAAGATGGCAATCAGAGAGCCCAAAATTAGGCAGTAATACAATGAAAGAATAATGAGAGGGGAGATACCTTGGGTGTCCTAATTGGACCTCTTAAATAATTTAATACCTGTATTTAAAAAGGTAGGATTCCTACTGCTGAAACTTCCCGCAAAAATTTTTTTGATTTTCAGTGTTGAAGTCTGGAAAAATAATTGACCACTCTGGGTTTAAAAAAAAATTTAAAACTGCTTGCAGACAGCTGTATCAATATATTTTTTTCATCTTCAGATCGTTTTATTATTTTATTTACACTTTGCAAAAAAAAAAAAAGCTTCAGAATTTCCCATGACATTTCTGTGTTTTGATTGAGCAGATACGTTTGGGTTTTGCTTGAAAATGTGTAACTTTTGCAAAAAGAAAAGAAGTTAAGTTCCTTTGGATACTACAGAAGCTCCAGCTCAAGCTGGTCTTTGGGGACTAGCATGTGCTTTCTTAGATGTTGCTGGAACATTAGTATCCAAATGAACAACCAAGGCCATATAACTTTATTATTACCAAACCTGCTGTGTTTCACACATTCGCACTCTCTTCACTTCCAGCTACTCAATCCATCTCTGTGTCTCCATAAAATACTCTTAGACCTGAGCTGTTGATGCCAGCTCTGATTTTAAATGCCAGTATGATTAAGTGTCCTCCATAATCCACTAAATGGAATAAATAACATTATTAATTCAGTATGCAATTGTCTGGCTTACAACACTGAGCTTAATATTTAATACAGTGTAATGGACCTGATTTCCAGCTACTAGATGCCTTCCCTTAACTTGCCTCTCCAGTCATCAGTATTTGCTTAAAATATTGTTCCACGTCAAGTGCAGCAGGAAAATTCCTCGGCAGAATTGAGGCAGAAATGAGACATGAGCAACGGTTTTGGGTTCCTGGCGGAGGCTCCCGGGGCTCCAGCCCTGTCAGGAGCACAGGCGTGGGCCGTGCTGATGTCACGTCAAAACTGTGGTACCTCAGCCTTGCCCCTGAGCGCACATCAAGTGTTGTTTCCCTTTTGGATCCTGGTGGCCACGTGGTCCTGGAGGAGGAAGGAGAACAGAAGGTGCCTGAGCTCCTCTGACATTAGCATAGGTCCCAAAGGAGCTGCTAGAGGTAGTGCTGTTCCTTTGGATGGACATTTGTTTGGCAGAGTTATAACGTGCAATCAAAAAATGGAGTTAAATCAAAGACCTGGGACTCTTCCCAAAATAAAATCAATGGGAAGAATTCACCCTGGTATCTTTTAAGCAGTCTGGATACAAAGCAAATTGTTCGGAGCTGGATACTGCCTGCCAAAACCTGCAGCTTTATTCATCTGAAATATTCCAGAGTAGGAAAAGGCAATTCAGGACTATTCTCTGCTTTGTCTGGTTTAGATCTCAAATCCCCGAGGGCAGGGGCTGCCTTGCAATGCCTGACACTGGGGCCTTAATGCTGGTCCAGCTCATCCAGTGCAGGGATAATGAAGTGAGCTCCCTGCAGTAATTTGGTCCTGTTCTGTAGGCTTGGGCAATAGGCAGTCATTTCGTTTAAGACCTTGGAGATTTGGCTTCCAGAATACCTGATGATGGAGTTTTATAGCCAATTTTACTGCTGCTGAGCTGTTGTTAGCAGAGAACTAATCTGAATGCATGTCTATGTGGAAAACACAGTTTATATCACCTGGCAAATTTATGCTTCAACTTCTCGTCCAATCCAGTGCTAGAAACAGGATGATTTGTAGGATTTCCATGGCCAATCACAAGAATTTCTTTGGAAAGGTTCAAAATTCCGTCTAAAATCAGAGTGGAAGGTTTTTTAAATGCCAGGGGTTTATTTTCAGAGTTGACCTGGATTTGCACAGAACTAGCAATGCAAAGGCAAAAACCAGCTGGAAGTGTAACTGGGAAGAGAACAGAGAAAGCTTCTCAAGGGGATTTTTTTCTTGAAAACAGGGGAGGAATTAGATATTGTTGCTTCAAATATCTAATGAACAAAGGAGGAAAGCATGAACCTGGGAGCTGGCACAACAGCCAGGTCAAGTGTCTGCTGGCATTAATATGATCCAAACTGGGCCTATTACAAAAAGGATTTTGCCGCTGGTTATTCTGGGACCAGGCTGTGATGTGAGAATTCTCCTGTGTCAAAACATGCCTGAACTGACTTTCACTGCTGGACATCCAGGTCTTTGCTTTCAATGACAATTTATTCTTAACAGGGTTCCGCTGGAGCTTTGTTCTTTGATAAAGGTATTTAAAATGTCTTAGGTTAGGTTCTCTATGCAGAGAAAGGAAATGTGAGATGTTTAGTCCTTCTATATTTCCTTGTATTTGTCACAGAAGATGCCAGAGAGCTGGCAGTTTTGTACCAGGAGTCTGATCCAACCTGAACTCCTGGAAAAATAACTTCAGCAGGATTTTTTATGGAGGATCCCTGATTAGAACACTCAGGGCTACTTCAGATAAGCCCTTGGCTGTAAGTGCCACTTCCTTGGAAGACCTTTTTCCTTTCTGCCTAAGGATTTCTAACCATACAACACCTTGCCCTAATTGCTTACAAATTATTGGCTTACCACAAATGTTTGCACTCGGAGGTGTCAGGAGATGCTGGTGGTTTTTTTTCTGTTATGATAACAAAGTGCATGTTCACAGCCACATCCTCCTCATAAATGGACATAGTACATGGAAAACTTATATTTCTAGTTGTGCCTGGTTTTTGTTGCTGTATCAAAATGTATCTTAAGTGTCATTCTCTCAGAAATAGCTTTATATTGCTGGTCTCTAAAACCCCAAGGAAGCCCTACTCTGCAGCCAGCACTAAGGGGTACAGAAATCCATCAGGATTTCAATCCAGGGCATACCTGGGAAACATGAGCATGATGCAGTGTTCCCTGGGCCTGGCTTGCTCCTTGTAGCAGCCACACTGAACTCTGTTAAAAAATACTCTCCATCATTACCACCAGCTTTCCTCTACTCTTCTCACATGTCCCCTCCTCTGCTGCCTGCATTTATAGCCCCAAAATGCAGCCAGGGGCCAGAATTGTTCCAGAAGTACAATGTGTTCATGCACTGCTTTGGATGAGAGATGGTAGAGTGGTGCCACTATTTTTCCAACTATTGAGAACTTTTCAGCAAGCTCTGTCTGGTCGCTGTGGCGAGGTCAAAGCGTTGGCAAAGACAAACTCAGAGATGTCTTGCACCATTTCTCAGTGTCTGTGGTTGGTTGGTTGGTTGTCTTTTAAAGTGTCAGCTCTTCCTGCAGAATGGGAACAACAAGGTTTTGTCTAGGAAACATCCAAGTGCCTTTTCATTTTGGCCTTTGTGAAACCTTTTGAAATCTTCCAGATGAAAATCAGAAAACTCTCCAGGCTTGAGTATGTGTATTTGTTGGTGCTTCACAGCTGCTGAGGGCTAAAATGTCCAAGGAAGTCCCGGGATCTGTGCTGGGAGGGTGCAGTGGTGGATGAAGATGCAGCAGTGTGTTGCTTTGAGTCTTCCCCTACTGCTCTCCAAAAGAAGCTCGATGGCAAATTTGTCTTCCAAGTCACAAATGAGAAAATGCAGTGCTTCATGTTTCCTGTACTTTACAGTGAGTTTACTGTAGCTGATCAGGTTAATTCATCTTGGCCCTGCTTCTTAGAATGCACCCTGGTATATATTCTCAGAGGAAAAGCCAACTGTTTCTCCAATCTGCTGCAATATCTACATTTAAAAGAGGGGAATGTTGTATGGAGTCCTGCTCCTGTTCTGAATTGCCTCCCTGTATTGGGATGACCATTTTGCCCTGTCCCAGTCAGTCTTTTATAGGTGCAGAAACTACAGGGAAGTCCTTGGAGTGGCAATTTGGTGAGACCTCTTCTACCATTAGGGCTGCATTATAGCCCTGCGCTGCTTTTATCAGCAGTCACACTGATCTCCACTGAAAGCTGAGCAAGGGAAAATCCCAGGCCAGCTGAAGGAGCTTTTTGTACCTGCAAAGCTGAGGGAAGCACTGGATGAACTGGGTCTGAGCTTGTGCTTTAAAGATTTTCTCACGTAATAAAAGCTTTCAGAGGGCAGGACACTGCACCCTGCATTTGCTCCTAATACATTCTGGCCCGGTCCTTTTGAAGGACAGCAAGAGCAAGTAACTTTGGGTGTCTCTTGGAGCATCTCCAGGACACGTGGGGCTCCTTATCTCTGTGAGAGCAGGAGGTTGTCTGCTTAGCAATCTGTGCATGTGACATGGCAATTACATTGGCCTGTGGCACTACTGGGCTCTTTCATGAGCCACAGGAATGAAGAGCTCTGTGCCATGCAGGTCACTGGAGCCCAGTTGGTTGTGCCAGCAGCCTATCTCAAATAACAGCCAGAACAGATGACATTCCAGTGGGAACTCCTTTACAAGGAAATACTTCGGATTCCAGATGTTTGGGATTTTTCTGCATATTCGTAAAGCTAAAATGTTCCTTTAGGACTCGGTCAGCATAATTATCCATACAAGATTTTTGCTTTTAAACTGCACTTGTTTTTTTGTGAATGTTGCTGTGGTTGTTGTCCACACTAGAGCCTGGAAGTCCTTGCTGGTGACAGGAGACACTGAACTTGCAATGATTCAATCTCTCAATGTGCTGGTAGCAGTTTAAGTGATTTGTGCACTCCTATTAACGAAGTGACAGAGCCGGTATTTCTCTTCCCCCTCCTTCCATTTCAATCATAGTTTATTGCAGTGGAAAAACTTGCTTGTTTTGTCCCTGAGAAGGCTGGGGGAAAGGGTTTGTGTTTCTGCTCGCTTAATTGGGAAAAGGGATTTTATGTGGCTCCCTGCACTTGCTGCCCTTGTTACACGAATTATTCCTCTATAGATCTGAGAGCATCCTCTGAGCAGTGAGTCATAAGACACAGCAGACTTCCCTGGAGAGGCAGATGCAGACAGCCTTATCCAGAGCATCAGCTGTGCCCTTCTTCTCTTTTCACAGACAAAGCAAAGGCCCAAGGGGGCATCCTGCCTCTCTGCAAGCACAGAGCTTTGGCTTCTAAGATCAGCTACCTAAAGACATATCTGTTTTTCAATCAATTTGGATGAGATTTCATTTCTTTCTGCAGACTCTGCCCATTTCTGCCTTAAAACTATCACTGTTACTCCACTGCATGACCTAAAGGTTTACTGTCTGTTTCCAGAGATACTTCTCTGTCTCCTTTGCCTGTCTAAAGTACCAACACTCAACTTCTCCATGTGGTTGCTTTGGTAGGTGCTGTGACTCTGGCCTGGTGGTCTCTCAAGAGGTGCATAGTACAGAGTCTGAGGGCTGGAGAAATTTGGGCAGTATCAGAACTCAGACATCCTTTCTCCTGGTTTAGCACATTTGCCAGTGTACAGCAGCCAGACGTGGTTTCTTCCTGCACACAGACCTGGAGCATCAGCACAAACATCTCAGTAAATCCCATTCCTTGCACAGCATTTCAAAAGTGTCCTTAAAGCCATGGGAAATTGGCCCTGCGTGTGTCCAGAAGGGGATGGTTCTGGCTGGATCACACATTCAGCCCCTGGCTTTGCTCATTTTTACTGGCTTCTGCACACACTGATGGGTTTGAAAAGCTCCCCAGTGCCCTTCTCTTGTGCTGGGCAGACAGGAGGATCAGGAGAGACTGGTTCCTTTGAGGGGGAGAGCTGGAGTGCAAAATGAGCAGCCCACAACCCCCGACTGGCAGCACTTCATTCAGGAACACTTCTCTCTCCACAGGGGTTGGTCTGCTCTCTTTATCCACCCTCTGACATGATCCTATATCCAGGCACTTAAGAAGAAGAAAAAAGCAGCAAAACTGAAAGCTGCTATTTTTAAACTCTGCCCTTGGCTCTTTGCAGCACTCTGCTTTCCTCCCTGTGATTCAGTGTTCTTTTGAAAACTAGGCACCAGGGCCCTGTGGTTTCCTGGTACTTGGAACATAAAATCTCCTAATTCTTCTCTCACAGCAAGCTTCAGAGGCCAGGGAGTGATTGATATTTTCTATCGCTTCATTAATAGTCACGGCACAGTAGTTTCCTAATCTGTTTTTGCACTGCTTTTTATTTTGAATAATTTGTCTTTCAAATTTCCTCAGCCCTCCATGTCACACAAAGCGACTGCTGTGTGCTCCCCTCCTGCCTTCTAACTGCTGGGTTGAGACCTTCAGGAGCTGGGAAGTCGGGGGTCCTGCCTCAAGGAGCTTCCCCATGTTTGTTTTAATAAGCTTGGCAAATATCCTGAGGGTAGGTCCCAGAGTGATCAAAATCCTTGGGAAAGGAGAACTTCAGCCTAATTCCCAAGAGTGTCTGTTTACCTCCATCACTGTGCACAGTGAGAAAGTTTGTGCCATAATCCATTTTCCCAGCTTCATGGCCAACCTTGGATCTCCCCTTCTTCAAACTGGACGTGCTTTGGAGTCCTCTGTGACAAAGGCAACCCACCCATCCCACAGAGGTCGACAGGATTAACCTGTTTGGCAGTCAGCGTGGAGAATCTGTGATCTCTGAACTGCTTTTCCATACTGCTTACATACCTCCACCAATCAATTCTAGTCCAGGGAATTACAAGTTTAAAACCTGGATGTTAGACCTATTTTTGTGGTGAATAAGGTGCTCAGGGCACGGGAACTACACAAATCCCTGGCAGAGAAACAGGGCCAGGGAAAACCTGGGGTTTCTCCTGCTGACCATGCCCATCCTCACCACATCTTCAGGGATAAAGCTATACTGGATAAAGGCAGACAATGCAGCAGGACCCATTTGCAAGGGGCTTGGGCATGCACAGAGGAGATGGGGAAAACAGGATCAGGGGCCAGTTGTTGTGAGCCAGCTCCTCCCTTCCACACTGCCTTGTAAACACCTGGAACCTTTACCTGTAAATGAGCTGCTGTCCCAGATAAAACAACTCACTGTGCAGCTGGGACTCTCTGGCATGACTGCAGTAATCCTGAACTCACTGTAAATTGCTTTTTCATTCAACCCAACTTGGAAAAAGGCAGACAGGCTGTAGTCTAAACACCCCAAGAGTCTGTATTTGCTTTGTTCCAGCACACTCTGCTCTCCTGTGATTTAAAACAATGTGTCTTTGTGCTTATCTTCTGGGCTTGGCAAGGCAGTTTTTACCTCTGAGTTTTTGTCTCAACAGGAGAAACTGCTGTCTAAGAGATCCTTTGTGGACTTCCGACCAAAACCGTCCAGTGCAACACATGGTAAGTCATTCAATGTTTTATAAACTCAGACCCTCAACTGTAGCTATTTATGGGTGGAAACTGGCATATCAATAGCTTCTTTTTGGTTACGAGGGTAATGAATTCTGGCTTATGTTTTTATGACATCTCCGTTTGGGTTTCTCCAGCCCCTCCTTAGATTATAATGCCTTTGACTTTACATTTGTTCCTTCTGGTGCCTGCCACAGCAGCTTAGCACTGCGGTGTGTCAGCAAAGGAAGAATCTCAGCCACATTCTCCTTGCTCCAAAAAACACAGGCCCTTATTATTCATGTTAGAGGGGAAGGTTTGTGCCCTGATGTGACACGTGGCAACAGTGTGTGGGGACGTGGCTTTGGATGATCCTGCTACTGCACTGATGTATCCATTCTTAGTCATGTCCTCCTCTGAAGCAAAAAAGGAGTGAGACAGCGGATAAATGAGTATGACTTGTGGGGTGGCTTTGTTTAGGTTCTCTTGATGTAGCCATCAGCACTTGAGTGATGCCTGCAGTGGAGAATAGTTGGGATTTATTGCAACCTCAGCACGTGGGAGGGATACGCTGTACAGTGGTGGAGAGAAACTGTGCTGGCAACCTCTGGGCTAGTGCAGGGAGCAGGGCTGGGTTTGCTCCACCAGCACATTCCTATCACTGCAGCTCTGCAGCTTTCAGCCTGTGATGTTGCTCTGTGCTCGGTGGTTGTACCACCACTTAGGGCACCTGTGTGCCCGAATTCCAGCGCAGGCTTAGGAGGTGAAACCTTTTCTGTAGTCGTTTGGATCTTGTGAATTTCTTCTGCGTATCTGCTTCTGGTATTCAAAAATGGTTGCCATGTGCTGCAGGGGTCACCTGGAAATTGGGTTGACTGTGTGAAAGGTGAAATGGTACCTGTGGTGGGACACTGACTCACCTTCTTCCCTGAGGAAGTGCTTCCAGCCTCTCTAGGGAGAGAACTTCTGGCTTTGCACTCCCATTGACCAAGGAGGTCCCGAGCACCTCCTGCTAGCACTGAACACACAGTGCATGTTATGCAAATGTTTCTTATTGCTTCCAGACACGAGCTCTCCTTGGGTTTCCTCTGTGGTTAATGCAGCCCATCTGTAGTTTAAAAACAGCAACGTTCAACTCTCTTGCTTTTGGTGTTTTTTGTAGTGCTGTGCTCAGGTGATCATTGTAAATGTGCTGCTTTCACTCTAGACCTGATTTTTACAAAGCCTTGAGTCTTTTAGTTGTTCCAAGATGCGCCTGCGTTCTCTAGGATCATTATTTTGGGTGCAGGGAAAAGGAGGGACTGTAGGAAGTTCAAGGGAATGAGTAAGATGGAGCAGAACAGTCTGTAACAGCAGCAGTGTGACTTGGAGCTCTCCTGCCTCCAAGGAACACCAGCTGCAAGGGGACACGGGGAGCTCTGGGCCAGGTGAGGTGAGGAGGGCTCGCTTCCAGGGAGGCCTGATGTGTTATGCTGCACTAAAATGCATCCAAACGCCAGCCCATGTCTCCAAACCCTTCCCTGCCGTGGCCAACAGTGTGTCTAGAGGGATATGTTCAAATGCAGCTGCTCTGCCTGAGAGTTTTCCATATTCTGACAGGAATGCTTGCGTTCCACCCCAGGCTTTCTTATGGAGTGAGGAGCTATGAGGAACTAACAGTTCCTTGTACCCTTACACTCTCATTACACCTTGCAGTGGGCTGGAGAACTCAGAGCAAGCCCAGCAGCTCAGAGAAGGACTCCAAAGATGAAAGCAAGAAAGATGGACCATTGGTCCACATCCAGCTTTCAAACTTTTTTGCCAGTGTAGCATTTTAGGAGATCTGTGAAGAACGATGGCAAAAGTCACATGGCTTAAAATGTGCAGCTCAAACCCAAGAATTACCACCTTCAGTAAGCCTGCCAGTGAAAAAAAATTGGCCCCCCTCTTTTTTTCTTTTTTCCCCCAAGGGTCAGAATATGCCAGGACGGAATTTAGCCTTATATATTGACACAGTAACATCAAACATGAGCTGTCTCTTAGAAGCAGAATGTGGAATAATCAGAGACAAAACAAGACTCGGATGTTGGCAAGGAAGCACTCCATGCCTGACTGAGCTAACTTTCCCTAATAGCAACCAGAGAGCTATGTAGGAGTTTTAAAATTTTACCTTTTTTCCCAAATCAGAGTGATGTGCCCCTGTGAAAGGTATTTCCCCTATTGATCATTCTTCAGAATAATTAGCAACTAGCAGCACTGACAATATCTCTTCACTTCCTTTTTTTTTCTGATGTGTCACCATTTCAGCTCTGTAACCATCCTGCTCTTGAGTTAACCAAGCAGAGATGGGCAGAACTCTGCAGTGCTCAGAGTTGGGAAGGGGGGGTATCCTGGCACAGAGTTGCTGTTAACCCATGGCCTTCATGTTTCCTGTTGGATTCACTGTTTTGCCTTGGGATAAACCCCTCCTCTCTAACTTGCGGATTCCTGCATTTCTGAGTTCTGCCTAGTAGCAGAATTAGACTAAGCAAAATACCACAGGAAAGACGATGCTGAAAGAAGTATTTATTAACTCAGTTACCAGATGCAGACTGGTAGGAAGCATATCCAGCCCAGACATATCTAACCAGACTTAACTGAAGGTCATGAATCAGCAGAGGTCCAGCAGAGATTTTCTGACTGTGTGCCCAACAGATGTGCTCTTGCCTGACCGTGTCCCATCTCAAATGTAGATGTTGCCTTACTGAACTCAGCGTTTTTCTCTTGCAATCACCCCTGGTGAAATTCAGTGAGGTGCTAAGAAGCCAAGAGCTCATGGTTTCAAACAGGGTGAGGAGTTTCAAAAGTTTCAACTTGGGAAAGTCTGTGAGAGACAAAGCTTTTCAGCAAGTATTTCCCACCTGAAAGTTTGTGTCTCGCAGTACCTGGGGATGGTTCTGCCAAGGCACCTTGAGCATGCAGAAGTGAGGTCTTTGGTCCAAAGCCTCCTGGAAGTGTGTGGCAATTTGCCCAAGAACAGGGATGGGCAGTTTCTCTCTCTTTCAATTTCAAAAGGTAGCAAAAACAACATGACAAGTTTAAGAATATGTCACATCCCACTGCTCCCTGTGCATGCTTATCCTTAATGATGTGCTTTTAAGGATCTTGGATAAGAACCAAAAGGAGAGCTTTGAAAACTCACTCACATAGAATAATTGTATTTAACCTGTGCTGTCAGTTCACACAGTATCATCTTAAAGAATAATAAATAAGCAGACAGCATTCTTACAGTAACCTCTCACTATTCAGTACCAGGAGGTGAGGGGACATGTGCCTCCCCAGACATCAGGTACGCCCTGGGGGTGGTGGGAGTGCTTAGTTTGGGTTTTACACTTGACAGTAGCAGTGGGGGGATGAAGTTAAAATGCAATCATTCTGAGTCAAACAGTAAGGCCTAGGAAAACAGATGTGGGATGTGTGCCATGAGCCAAGATCAACTTCACAAAACTGAAAAGATTACTTCTACAAAAACTGGAGGGGGGGGTGGAATTATCCAGTCAGGGTTGTGATGGATGGGGGCAAGGAAATAGCTCAGGAAAGTCAAACAACAGAATCTGCAGCACAAAAATGTTAACTTTATGGTGCTGTTATTTTGTCATAGGTAGGAAATTCTTTCAATAGGATATGAAGGGTATTAATTAATATCTTCCTCTGACATAAAATGGGGGAACAGAGGCTTTTATTTCTCTGAACTGCTTCTGCACTATCTCAAGAGCAAAACCGCCTTCCTGTTTAAAATCCTGAGCATACAGGGCTAATCAAAGTACAACACTTTGGGACAACTGAGCTCACCCCAAGTATTGCAAACCAACTGGGCACTAGATTGTATTCACCTGTTTTGCTTCTGGCCTAGCTTCTACACCCAGGTTGTGTTCCTTATGGTGCTGCTCTGTCACGTGTCTCACTGTATTGGGTCACCTCATCAAAAATCAGGGCTAGTGAAGGAGCCAAGAGCTTTTTCCCCAGAGTGGCTATTGGTTTTGAGGCATTTAAGCACACAGACCAGACACTCACCATTTCCTTAAAATGGACCAGCTCAGCTCAGATTTTGAGCCCCCTGATGACTGGTTTCATCTTAGTCAGCTTTTTTCTGCTGACTTCAGAAGAGTGACGTGCAGTACAGTTTACATGACAGCTGTTTAAAGAACCCAACATTCTCTATTGTGCTGTCTCTGAGAGTCAGAACAACTTCAGCTAGGCCAGATTAACTGTAATTAGCAGGTATTGATTTCTGCCTTCCAGACTGCCAAAAGCCATGACGGGATCAGTGAAGGGAAGATTCTCATGTACAGCACACCCCACAAACCTGTCTCTTTCAGCCTTTTTAAGAGCCTGAGCTGTGCCCTGCCAGAGAGGGACACCTATTTCTACCCCCAGTGTCTCGTCTGGGTCTTACCATACACCTCCCAGGCACACAGAGACCTGTCTGAATGCACCACATGTGGCAATTGTTTCCTGCATGTTGCACTGTATTTTGAAGACTTACCTCCTTGGCTGTGGATCAGCAGTGTCCCCATGCCACAGGAAAGGCTGCCAGCTCCATCCTCTGCTCCGGCTTCTCTTTAAACTCCCTCCTGTGAGTGTTCTGCAGAAATGCATCAGCTTCAAGCCCTCCTCAGCCAGGCTGCCCCTATCCCAGCAGGAATGTGATGCTCTGGCACTTTCTGGTTAGCACCAGTGTGCCTCTGGCTGTGCTGCCAGAACCACCCTCACTGGGCTCTCCTTCCTTGGACGAGCAGGTCTGCTGTTTGAAAACCCCATGCCACAACACAGCCCTCTTCCAAGGGACTCGTTTAGCTGTTGCTGAACAGTATCCAGGCACATCACACAGTCCCTCACAGATGAAAATGCAAGTTCTCTGTAAAACTGACCAAAGGCAGCTTCAGCTTCTGCATTAAAATTCCTTCTGTGTTTTGCATCCAGCCCCTTGGTTGTCACTGTTGACACTGTGAACAAAAGCCTCCACTGCTGTTCATGGGGAGAAGCCCCCAGTCTAAGCACCACATTTTCCTGGAATCTGTGCAGGGCTTGCAAATATTAATCTGTTTATTTCTCTAACATATCCACTGAAAGCTTGGAGCAAGTTTTCAAGGTCTCCCACAAGCTAAACCAAGCCAAACATTCCCTGGCTGACAATCATCAATAATATTGAACTGCTACTTATACTCTGCTGTCCTCAGATGAATTGACAGCTCTTCCCTGCCAGCAGAAGATAACATCTTTGCTCTAAAAAGATGAGGTGCCTGTTGTCTGGTCTTCCCTGCCTTTTTTGAAGCTTTTCAGAGAAGCAATGGAAGGTGTTGATGTATTGTCCTGAGTCATTAATGGAGCATGTCTTTGGAGATGGGTTTTATTTTTTCTTTCCTCAACTGTGTATTGCTTTTCCCCATCTTGTGGATCTGGCATTCTCTCCTGGTGGACTTTGGTGCCTTTCTGAGAAGGGCTCAGCTGTGGCAGGTTTGTTACCTTTGTGTAGGGGCTCCCAAGGACCACGAAGGTCTGAACTTATTCCAGTTTCCTCACAGAATGGAGATGCTCCAAGAATCTCATTTACCTGTCATTTGAGGAAAGGCATGACGTGCCTCCTTCTGCTTCCTCTGCCCAGCTGGAACAGAGCTTCTGAGGTTGCTATGGGAGCAAGTACAACCTTGGTAGAACTTGGTCTTACAGCTCTATGGAAGAGTGGCCGTGGAGACAAAGCACTTCCCAGCTCAGCTGTGAGCACAGTCCTGGCTGCTGCTTCATCTTGTCCAGGGTGAGAGAAAGAGAGATCCCTGTGCATCTCCAAGCCCTGTGCCTCTGGGGCTCCAGGCAAGAGGCTCAGAGTGAGTTTTGTTTGCTCTCTGTGAGCTCTTACCCTGAAGCCCAGAAATCCTTTGGACTTAACCACAGGCTGTAAAACAGGCTGGGGAGACACTGGCCTCTAGTTGTTTGTCTCCAGAGATAAACCACTGTTCATACAGTCCCAGCCTCTAGCTCTTAGGATGAAATTCCCTTTCTGTGCCAGAAAAGCAGCAGCTCCAACCTACAGAAAGCTCATTTGCCATGGTTGTGCTGTGGGCTTATTTTCATCCACAGTAGCACTGGTGTCTGGCTGGAAACCATGGCAGATGAGGCCCAGCAGGCTCAGTAAAACCCCTCCATCCCTCACCAGAATGCAAGACAAAAGAGCTGCATCTCTAATGGACAGCTCAGGCTCATATCTCCCTCTGAGGAGAACCATTACAAAAATATTTCCCAGATATTTGGCTGGGCATTTCACAAAACTATCCAGTTTCGTGATGCTAATTTTCCCATTGTCTAGACAGTTGCAAATCCAGACAGCATTATCAGTGAGAACCTACTGCACGCAGGCAGACACACAAAAGCCCATTTTTCTGCCCGTGCCATTTACAGGTATGTTCCTGCTCATGGTGCTAACCTTCTGAATTGCTCCAAAGTGCCTGTACAGATCCCATGGGGATCCCATTCCCCTTGCAAGGCTGGCATTTGGTTCAAGCAACACTGAGCTGTGTGGATGCTCCGAAGGTTGAACTGGAGAGAGGATCTAGCCCCTCACTGCCTGCCTTCTCCTGCAAGAAAACCAAACTGTGCTCAGGGTTGGGCAGTGCTGTGAGCCAAGCCTGGACATCCTTCCTTGGGACAATCTCCTGCCACAGTGCTGTTCCAAGGATGAAAATGTTCTTCTGCGGTTCGCATGCTGGAAGTGTTCATGGAAAGACATTCTGGGGCTGTAGGCATGTAGATGAGGCCCTGCCAGTCTCTCCTGACAATAAAAAGGTCTGTGGGCATTTGTTCCTTCTGTCTGGCTTGAAATGTTTAGACCTGTGTGGAGGAACAGCACATTCTTGTTCTGCACAGCAGGGGTGCCAGCCCACATTTTAAGTCAGGCTACAGCACCTTCCCTCGGCTTTGGCATAATCAGTACCTGTATTTATAGCTCCTCTGTAATGCCAAGGGGCAAAAACACAGTAGGAGCAGGAGCTGTATTTACAAATAACTTCTGAATGAAGATGCTTAGCCAGCAGCAGCATTTTCTGTTGTTTCTCTTCTCTAACTTGCTAAATTCTTCACTTTCTTCCACGGGCCTCTTTCCATATGTGCATGGTTTTCCCGGCCCACTGAAGTGGTGGTAGCCCCTGGCTTGCTGGGCTGTACCTGGCTCTGTGCCCATTTCTGTGCAAGGCCCATGTGAAATATGAAGGGCTTGACTGCAGCACCCTTCCAGCTTTTTTGGAGGGCTCAGGGACTGGCCCTGTGCTCATGGCATGTGAATCTTGCCAAGCAGCTCTTGGCTGTGTGGGGGTTTACCAGAGTGATTGAGGCAGCAATAGTGTTCTACTAATGAGAGTCCAGGACTTGTAGTGTCTGAACAGCAATGACTTTGGTCTTTCCCTGGTGAGGGCTCCAGCCAGGCTGGGTGATTTGTTTCCAGGAGCCCCTACTGGCTCCTGAAGGTGAACCAAAGGGAAGGAACTGAAGTGAAACCACAACATGGTGGTTTCATCTTCTGCCTCAGAGGTATCTGTTACCAGAGCCTGGGAGGTGCCGGCAGAGAGAACCCAGTGGGATCTGAGCAGAGCTGAGATAATGTCCCAGACAGCCAGTCCATACAGGAGTGGAGGAGGAAGAGGGGCAGTTCTAGGTCAAAATCTGTGAGGCTTTGCAGTGAAAGTGTTGGGAAGGGAGGGCTGGAAAAGTTCTTTCTTCCTCCAGGATAGCTGCGGTCTGTTCCCCAGCTGAACTCTCACTCTTTGTCTGCTCTAGTCCACATCTTCCCTCTGCCAGCTGGGTTTGTTTTGCAAACTCAGATCTGATCTCCTTAGTTTGTCCTGTGTGTCCTGCTCAGTTTTCAGGACTCCCAAGTTTCCACCATACACCCTTTAGAGCAAAGCATCCTACTTGCCCCTCTGTGTCTGGAAAGGGAAAGCACTGTGGCTCTAATGATAGCAGAAATCTTTTAGTCCCAAAGTATTTTTCAGAAGGCTGGTTACAGCAGCAACTTCACTACTGCAACTGCCATTGTGACATTTGACTTTTTGGAAACTGAAAGATTCAGCCCCATTCAAGTTTTATATCCATGGAACACACCCAGCTCCGGGGCAGTGGCCATGCCTGCTAGAACAGTGTTAGCATGAACAGAGAGGGTGTTTCTGAATCTCTGTACCAGAGCAAAAGTCAAAACTTGGTGGGATTTTTAGATTTAAAATGTCCTTTCATATTTTGTGATGCCTGGGAAATGTAATTGGTTGTTTTGTGCCCTTCTGACAGAAGTGATGAGAGCAGACATCTACGTAAATTTTCTTGAAACAGGTCTGCACATGAGTCTCTGACAGGCTTTACTTGAAGCCACAGTAACATCTCTCTGCAGGCCAGAAACACCTATCAGGCCCTGAGACTGGAGGGGTTGTCCTGCTCCAGTGACAGCCCTCTGGCACACTCTAGAGTAAGTCACTGGCTTCAGTGGAGTGAGAAGAAGTTATTTACCCAATACTGGTTGCACTGGAAGGATGTGAATGTAAAAAGTGTTTGAGTAACAGGTGTCCAACAAAGGTCGTCAGAAAGACAGGTCCAAAGGCAAAGCTTTTTTAACAGGTGTGCACAACTACTGTTGAAAGAGACTGTATTAACTATTTCTAAGGCTATGGATATCCCTGAGGAAACCCCCTTCTGGCAGCAGCCTGGCCTTTTGTTTCCCATCAATTGTAGCTTTCTCTCTGCTGAAGCCCCCTGCTGCAAACGAGCAAACAACTGGCTGAGACAAGATGAATGGAAAACATTGCCTGTGCTAGAGAGGTAATGGCAAATCCCATGCCAGGAGGAATAATAAACAGGAGCTCATTGATATAACTGTGCTAGTCTCCTAGAGGTTTTCCACCAGGCATGTAGAAGCACCTACAAAGGAGGCATTGTCTGTACTGTCACTGAAGGGAAACAGGAGAAATGAGCTGGAGCAGGTGAGGGAAGGAAGGGTGGGTGTGCCTGCTGAGCAAAACTGATCAGTACCAGCAGAATGGGGAAGGAGTGGGTGAGCAGTCGCTGGGCTGTGAATGCTGAGGATCAAAAGGTGTCCATCAGGCTGTTGTTGTTTAGACCCCTGCTCTAAATCCTCGGTGATAGGAGGGGAAGTGAACTGCAGGTTTGAATCTGGTGGCTTAAGTGCATCTTGCCCAGAGCCCCCGTGCATGGATGCATGTTTTGCGTCTGCAAAAGGTGCAGGTTCATCAATGTGCAGGATCTGTGCTGTGATGTTAGCAGAGCCTGGGCACGCATGTGTTTGTTTCTAACAGGAATGCAGAGTTAGGCCTGTGTTTGAGTGCTGTTGCAAATCTCCACCTCTGCAAGCCATACAATGCAGAAGAGATTCCCTGGGCTATTGCACTCCCTCCCCAGGACCTTCCTGTGACACTGTTCTACTGGGGAAGAAGCAGGGCAGCTTCAATGGATATGAGTATTTTTTCTCTAGGGACTTCACAGAAACCTCTTCTGAAACCCTGATTACAATCTCAACCTGATTAAAAGGGATGGGGAAGGGTGTATCTCACCAATAAAGGTGCCCTAAGGCTCTGAGCATTTGCAGACAGGAGCAGCTCTTCTCCCTGTGCTTCCTTGGCTGCAGATAACCAGTGCTCTCATTCCAGTTTGCCTGATTCTTGGAAACCTGAGGCAGACAGCAGCCTGCTCTTCCAACATGCTGCAGAAAAAATGAAAGGTGGGTGGGAGGGAGGAGGAGAAGAACTATTTCCTGCAGTGAAACTCGATCCTTTTCAGCTTAAAAATAGGAGGAAAACAAATTCCTGTGGGACCTTCTATAAAAGGGTTTGACAGTTGCCTACTTTCAGCCCCACCTCCCAGAGTTCCCCATTTGTCTGATGTGTTGGAAAGAGCCCTCCTGAATACAAACACAGATCTGTGACTGCAGCCCTGCTGCTGGGGAAGGCGGCTCTGCTCCACGGTGGGGGTCAGCTGCAGGGGAGTGTAATGCACTGTGACAGGTAGCAAAGCCCAGGATTAAGTGTTCTTTGTGTGGACCTACCATGCAAACAGCTTTTCCTGGGCCTCTTTTTCTTGCTGTAAATTTTGTCCAGGCCACTGTAAAGGTGCACAGAATTTCTGAGCGTTTTTTGCAGCCCATGTCAAGCCAGGAGCCCCCAGGAGGAATCACACGAACAGCAGCCAAGCCCCCATCTGTGCTTGCATCCCCTCGTGGTGGCCCTGTGAGCTGTAAGCCACAGCCTGTGTGCATGGCACCTGGAGGAGAGGGGGCTCTGGGCACAGCTTGACCAGGCTTGATTGCCTGATCAGACTCCAGCGCCTCGTAGCCACAGCCATGTCCCTGCTGCTGGATTTCTGCTCTCCTCTGCCTCCCCACTCATCCTCTCACTGCTTTCTGCATCACCACCTGATTCCAGGGCTGAGTGGCAGTGCCACAGACCCCAACACAGCAGCCTGTCTCCCCTGCCCCCTGTGCTCTCCCATCTAAGTCTTGCTCCCTCTCTTGCTTCACTTTCTCACTCTTGCTCCCCTCTCCCTTCCACATCCTCCCTCTTTCAACATTCTGCATTGGCAGGGTAGGGCTGAAACCAGCTAGACAGGCAGGTTTTCTGGAAGCTCCTGTTCCTCTCTAAGGAAGAGAAAATAAAGCTTTAGGATGCAGAAAAGATAGCCAGAAAGTCTCAACAGCATTGGCAATGGCAGCCTCACCAAGAATGCTGCTGCAGTTCTCCTGCCCCAGGGGTGCTATCGGAGCTGACATGGCCTGGCCCCATGACAGGCATTGATTAGAGTTGTGCCATCCTCTGCCTCGTCATCTGCCCATGCTGCTATCGTGAGTCACTTCAGCTCTTGGCTACAGCCCCTGCTGAAAGAGGGAACGGCTCCCAACAGGAGTGATTCACCATGCCTCGCCAGCCGCCTTTCATCTGCTTCCAGCCAGATCACCTCGGGGTTGGAGCACTGGAGCAGAACAGCTCCGGTGCTTTCCCGTGGCCTCGCTGCAGAGCTGCTGTTCTCCTCCCTGACCTCCTTTAGACCTCCCAGGTTTGTGCTGTTAATGCATTCTTATGATTCCTCCCTCCTGAGTCAGTAACAAACCACTTCTGGTGCAGATCTTGGTGCTGTGCTCTCCATAGGGGAGCAGAGCCTGGCTGGAACAGGACCGTGCATCTCTAAGTTCAGAACCACCCTCAGTCCTCCTGTGAGCTTGGGGATCACTGTGCTCTGGAGCCACATGAGCTGTTAAAGCCATCCCACCAGAGCTAATTAACATGACTAGGTACTTTTCAAAAAGCAAAGGGGTTTTGGACTATGGGTTCAGGCCAGTTTCTGCTCTGGGTAACCACATTATGCCTCACTGTGCCTCAAATCAGCCGTGAGCTGACGCATGGTACTGTGTGTGTCCAACAGCACAGGCAGTCACCACAGCTCAGCTAAGACAGTCACTGCAATCATCTTTCCAGCCTTAACAGAGCCAAATATATTCCCACCGTGATGTCACAAGGGTGCAAAATTAATCTTTAAAAAATAAAATGGTTTATCATTGCTCATCCCTCATAAATCTGCAGCTCTTTGTCGCCTATCCAGGCCAGCAACCTGTCCTTCCAAAGGCTGATTCCACCTGCGTAGCCCAGAGTTGTACCTGCTTAAGGAAAACAGGTGGCTTAGATGAATGCAAACCTCTCTCTGGTACAGACAGGAGATCAAATAACTTGGATTATGGTTGCTCAACAAGTAATTAATCTTCAACTGAAGCAACCTCACCATTGTGTACATGCTTACAACTTGCCCAGCTCCTTCTCTGAGCTTGCACAATGTGGTTGCCTAAGTAAGAATCTGATGCTTGCTGAACTAATCCAAACAAGCCAAGGCTCTGGAGCCTCTGTTTGGACAGTCACTCCTGGACAGTTTGACGTGTTACTTGAACTGCAGCTTCTTCCTTCCTCTGCATCCAAAAAGTCAGTTTTCCTCTTGCAGACTCTTTAACTGTAATCACCAGGCTTTGCCCTGGCATGTGCACAACCCCTTTAACCAGCTCTTTACCCCCCCAAGAAACAGCCTTTTCTGTACACCTACACCCCTAGCATCAGCTTGGTGTACCAGTTGAACTCACCAACCAGTTGTTTTCAAACTGTCTTTAATTAAGCACCCATAAATTTGTCAGTAGAATGACCTGAGTGGATGTGCCACAATAAATCCTGAAGAAGGGAAACAGTTCATACCTTTGATAGAGGAAGCAAGCACGCCTCAAGGTAGGCTGTGATCCAACTGCATGGAAGGCTTCATACAGAAATGTGTTGGGTTTGCTGAATTTTTTTCTTTTCTTTCTAGCTGGCGTGGAAGAAAAGAGAGGATAGTTTCCAACAGGGAGGATAAAACAGTACAAATTAAATCCATTCTCTGGCCAGTGTAACAATTGTAATTTCCTGCTATTCCTTGGAAGCTGTACAACCCAAGAGGGAGATATTTCAAGACCGGTGTGTCAGGGGTAGAAGCACATGCATCTGGTTATTTTTAATGGCAGCTCTGTCCCTAATTTTCAGTGCTGGCCTTGATGAAATGCCAGCTCTGTTTCATTAACCTTTTGTCAGTATGGCAAAGAATAAAAGATGGCTCCCAACTTTAGCACCTGAGATAAAGCTCCTTTTCCCAAAGAGCCATTAGAAGTCCTTAGCTATACCAGGCAGAGTTTTGGGTATAGAATGGAAAGAAAAAGGAAAAAACCCTCTGTGAAGGTTTGTGTGACAGAACCTATACAAGTCTCGTATCTGCAGTCTTCATTACTGTCTGAAATGTGTGTTAGAACCAAGTTGCAATCAAGGTAACCATTTTCCTCTATAAGCCAAGAAAAATACTGGGTTTATTTTCCGACCATTAAGAATGGTCTCTCAGAACAGCCCTCCTTTCCTTGCTTCATATGGGCTGCTTAAAAGCAAAAGAAAAGGCACAATTTCACAGCCATGGCAGCTGGGAGCTGCACATGGGTTAGACGCAAACAAAATCTTCACTGTGCCTTGGAAGTGCTTTCTCAGGGTCTGAGACTTAATCCAGCACCACAGCCAAAGGATTAGAGGTCTGGTGGTAGAGCTGGGCAAGAGACAGGATTTTTGTTCTGTGAGAAATAATGCAGTGGGTTGGGGGTGGGAAGGAGGAGGAAACACAAAGCTCGTGCTGGCCGGGGTGAGCAGGGGCACAGGCTTGGCACAGGCCCGAGGCAGCCGTGCTGTGTGAAGCAGAGCTCTGCTGGGAATCTGGATGCTCATCAGAACAGGAATCCGGATGGCCAGGAGAGAGGGCTTTTCTTTTCAGGCAGCGATTGTGACTCTGCCTTTGCAGGGGACGGAGCCGCGTTCGCTCTGGGCACTTCCAGCACATACAGAGCATTCCAGACAGCACATTCCCGTCGGCACAGCGCTCTGGTTTGGTGCCTCCCGGGCTGTGACACTGCAGCACATGTGCCTGCCAGGCCACCAGCTCCAAGTCATCCCAGGAACAAGCACAGCAGTGAGCTGAGGGAGAGCCTGAGCCGTGGGCTGCTCTCACAGCCAGGCAGAGGCCTTGTTAGAAATGAGCCAAGGATGCAATCCAAAACAGGGCAAAGTAAATTACATTAAGAATTAGGACTGGAGATACTGGAAATGCTGATTCTCTAAGCTGTGGTACAATCCTAGCTTCAGCTTCTGGCCTGTTTCATGTCTAAACACTCCCATCTTTGCTGCAAAAAGCAGTGGGGCTCGACTGCATGCACAGCTCAGGATAGATTGAAGGGAATGGCTTCCATTTACATGTAGTCACCTCCAGGCAGGGCCCTGGGCTGCCCACTGCTTTGCAGAGAAATAAGTAACCAGCCTGGTGTCTGGTATGCCAGGACTGGGATGGAGCCTGGGAAATCCCTGGAGTCACACCTGCTTGTACCATAGCCCAATGCATCCATTTCTTCTGATCTGTCCTGTCACACTGAAATGGAGACAACAGCAGAGATGGGTGCTGATCCATTAGAAAATCCACCAAGTAGAAGCAGTTGGCTGGAAGCCTGCTTTCTTGCAAACCAGAACATTTCTTGTCCTCAGCGTTTAGCACATTCAAAGGCGATGCCAGCACACAGAAGCCAAGGACTAGAGGCCTGTAATTTGTCTTTCCCATCTCTGGGTTACTGGAGTTGAGTGAACGTTTCATAAGTTTCATTATGGTCTCCAGCTGCAAGCCAGGTTCTCCAGGACATCCGCTGCAGGCAGGGGTTTGGGCAGAAAGAAAAAGAGAGAAGGTCTTGTGCACAGAGCCTGGGACGGGTCTCGGTTTGAGGTTTGAGTGAACCTGGGCCATTTGGGTGGGACCCACTGAAGTTAAGAGGCTCTGTGTGGTTTGGATTCAGATCTTGGCAAAACTAAGCTCCGGCCTTGATGAGCACGTCCTGCTCCGAGGGCCTGGAGGGCCCTTCCTGAAGTGACACTGAGCAGCACAGTGAAGGGATGAGTGCTAAGAGCTCCTGGACTCAGGCATTGAGGGAAAGCCATGGTTGTTGTTCCAAGCTCTGCTTTCCTTGTGCTTCTGCCCTGTTTGCACCTCTCAGTGGAGGTGGTCATTATTCTCACTCCTTACAGGGATATGGGGTTTCTTCCCTGCCCCTATTCATTGTAAACCAAGGCAGTAAACTTGGAATCTGTCTGGGATGGGATTTAGTCACAAAGGTGAACCTTGGTGTTCCCTTGAAGCAAAATCCCAAAGCTGCAGCAACAGGATCTCATCTCAACATGGCATGTCAGGGTAGACAGGCTTAACAGTAAATGTGGGCTTACACAGACCATGGCAAGAACCCACCAGAGCATTCTTCAGGGCTGAAATGACCAGCTGCAAAAAGCATCCATGTAGCAAGGAATGCACGTGTGAAGATGTGCACATCTTTTTTTGGCTTTGGATAGGCTGGAGGGATGTTTTTCCCATAGACTGAGAATGACAAAGAGGATTAATCTCTGGGAAAAAAATGGGGCACTATGTTGAAGTGGGCTTTCATCAGTCTTGTGCTATTGTGTGCGTATCGCAGGTTTACTAATGATTCAAATGAAAAGTAATCAGGAAAAGTGCTTGGAGATGGAGATTTTCCTGTATTTATTTTGGATGCACGTCCAGTGGAAAAATATCTTCCCAAGCATTTTGCTTGGCGACGTGGCCTGTTTCATTTGGAGAACAATTGATGGTGATGATGAGTGGTGTTAGATGCGATCGCTGTTCGACAGCTTTTTGACTTGCCTGCAAGTCAAAACAGCAAATTCCATGCGACTGCACACGTGTGCTGAGGAGAGGGTGGGGAGACAGAGGCCTTGGACACCCTGCTCGATGTGTTCGCTCGGGTCTGTGCCAAACTCCTCACCAGGCACCGCCGGCTTGTTAACGCGTCCCCGTGTTTGCAGCAGCGTCTTGCTCATCCCGAGGGGTTTGTTTCCTCTGCAGTGTGATGGGATACTGCTGGACTAACACTGCCCTGGGTGTACTGCAGGGAGAGGTTTAACCTCTTAGTGGAGAGCTCGCCCACGCCTCTGTGCACGGTGCATTACGTGCCTACAGGAGCAGACTGCTCCCCCTGGCTTTCTGCTTCGTGGGGTATATTCCCAGCTGATGCTGTCCTGGCTCTGTGTTCACACCTTCCCAGCAGTACCAGCTGTAGCCCTGCCCGTCCCTCCTCTCCTCCAGCTCCAGAGAGGATGAAGAGAGTGACACACACAAAACCATGGCTCCCTGCGCTGGCAGCTCAGCAGAGGGGCCACATGGAAGGTTAAATCGGTGAATACCATTTGTCTGGTTTCATTTCTGAAAAAGGAACAGCCGCCTGCCACATTCATTCCTTCCTTTGCCAAGGACTTTTCAGAGCAATGGCCTCTGGTCTCAGTGGCATAAAGGATAAACCCAGAGCAACTCTGCTGAAGACTTCAGAATTGCTCCCAGGGTAACCGAGAGCAGAGCGGGGGCCCTGAGAGTTTCCTGAGCTTCACAGCCATAGCTGCAAGGCAAATAAAATGAGATTAACCAATTACAATTAAAATGAGAGAGAACTGCTTTTGACAGTAATTTTGAATTTCCCCTAAAACCACTTCCAGCTGTGACCTGTGACTCGCGCAGCGTTTGCCTGGGATCTGCCCCTGGTTGTTTGTTATAACTGGTGCTTTCAAGGACGCTCAGTCCTGCCTAACAAGAGGTTTCCNAAAAAAAGTGAAAAATGGAAGAGGAACTAACACAGGGCATCCCTGCAGTGAGGCCCAGACACAAGAGCCCTTCTGGCAAGCAAATCAGAGCAGCCAAGCAGTCTCCAGGGAATTAAGCAGGGTAGCGCTTGCATCAGATTCCTGCAACCCCACACGGCCGTGTTGCTATCATGCAACTGTGATTCCCACCCTGGGAACATCCTAATTCACAATGGTGTGGAGCAGATCTCTGGTCTCAGGAAGAAGCTGGCTGTGCACAGCCTTGCCCTTGCGGAAGAGAGCAAGGTTGTGTCTGTAAGATAGGAATTATTATCATTATTCCTATCTAGAGCTTCCGAAAGGTTTGTTATGCAGCAGTGCCACACAGCCAGCTCCCACCATAGGAGCATCCAATCCTTTAATTAGAGATCAGGTGTTGCAAAAAGAGCTGGGATTGGGGTGTTTGTTAGGAGATGCTCCAGGTTTCTGCCTGGGCTGGTGAGTGAGTAACTTCCACTACCAGCACCATCCCTGTGGCCATGAGCCCTGTACATGCTGCATTCCTGCCCTTCCAGCATTTCCATATCCCACCTGGGAGGAGGCTGGGGAGTGGATCTTGAACTTTGTCCATCATGCAGTGCAGCAGGATCAATTTCCATGCTGTGGGGAGACAGGGCTGCAAGAACAGCAACTTGGGCCAGTGATTAGGGGTGTGAAATTATACATAAAGTTGCTATTTTTACTCTTCAGGCACAGAAGGTGAGAGGAAGAGTAGGCAGAGATAAAGGTGCATCCTCTTAAGGCGGCATTACCTGAGTCAGACTGTGTATTAGATTATTTATACCGTGATCTGCCAGCTTTGAAAGCCCTCCAGGTGCTATAGCACTCTCCCGTTGAGGTCAGGACCGCAGTCACCTTTCTCTGTAATTTCCTTTGCCATTAGTGCTTTTTAAGAAACTCCTTATCCTTTAGAGATGAGGTCTAAAAGCAATTTTGGAAACAAAAATGCTGTTTGTTACTCCCACATCAGTTATACTTATTTAATTTGGAATGAATCAAGTGCTATTCAGTGCTGTTACACCTGGGTGACTTTCAAAACACTTTTGTGTAAACAACTGTCTGCCCACGCTGGGGTATTCTTGTCTCTGCAAACACCGTGATCTGTTTTGTAAAGTACCTGAGTTTATATCTGAATTGCTACAGTCTCTCCTTAAAAACTTCCCGCTACAGACATTTCCCATTTCCCATTTCCCTCGGTAGCCCATCCTAGAGCTTTCTCTTTAGCTGGCTTTACCTACAGTACTGTCTAAAACTTCCTGGCTATAAATTAGGCTGATTTCTTCTTGCCCTTCCCAAGGTTCTGGAGAACAGTTGCTATCCATTTTGCAAATATTGGAAGATCATTATCATGTTCCACTCATTCTTCTCTCTTCTAGACTAAACAAATTCCCTTCCTTCCACCTTTTTTTCGCAGGTCATGTTTTCAAAACCTCTTTATCATTCATTTTATTCTCTTTGCACACGCTCCAGTCTATTGTCTTGTGAATGAATACTGCCCCAAACTGAGGGGATGGAGTCTCCCACTACAGGGCAAATCTTCTCTAAACCCTTATCAGCTTTACAATGTCCTGTTTGGAATAACAGCCTATGCAGCCAGCGTCCCCAAAAATTATTTACTTTTTCAGCTACGTCTTCTTTGGTGATATTCAGGCCAAATCTTAGGGTGCCATTAGATGTGCTCTTTGTTTTCAATTTAGACTCCCTCCATGAGTCTCGGTAGCCCCTCTCTCTGCCTGAGTTCTTCCATTTGTGGAAAAAAAATAAAAGGAGGGAGAAAAATATATCCTTGAAATACTAAACAGCCCCATACCCGCCTCATAAGATCTTACAGCCCTCAAAATATTTGCTTAATCTCCCAGTATCTTGGCAGGGCACATAGGTATTAGCGCTCCCAGGTGTTCTTATCCACTGATCTCAAAATATTCTCCTTCTTGTTTTAACCATGGGGAGAGTGAAGTGTTTGGAAGCTCAGTTTTCATAGGCAACAAAGATCCCCCGCTCCATTTAAAGTCGGTGGAAAGTGTGGGTTGCAAGCCAGCGGGAGAACTGGGCTTCAAGTGACAGGCTGGGGTCCCCTCAAAAATTAATCCCACAGGCAGGAGTGAGATCCCAGGTTTCCTGAGCCTGTCTGCTGAGCAGAACCAGGTTGCCTCCCACTCAGCTGTGTGAACACGCCTCGCGTGGTCAAACCCATCCGTAATCCCCCAAGAAAACCTCCTTGGTCGTCGCAGGGGCCACGGTGCCCTGGAGAGGAGTTGGGTTCCTCACCACTTGCGCTGCTCCCCAACTAGAAATGTTGTTCCTCTCGTGTTTGTTTGCACGTTGCACAGCTGAAAAGCCTGGTAAAGACAACAAACAGCACCTGTGCCAAGCTCTTCGGTTCTCCAGCAGTAAAAGGTATTAATAGTTTCCAGCTCTGTGTTTTGCATCCTGCCTTGCCAGAGCTCACCTGCTCTCTGTGAACCGGGAGGCTGCTCAGTGCTGCTCGCTGAACAAAAGGCTGGTTTGTAAAAGACAAATCTGGGGGAATTTTTTAAATTCCAAAAATAGACAAGGGGGGGGAAATGTGCCAGCAAGATGGATCTCATTTCATTTCCCAAATCCCTCTGGTCTCCAGAGTTCATTCTTTGCTCTTAATGTTTCATGCTATGGCTTATTTTAGGCTCCTTAGTGGAAAGTTTAAAACATTTACTTAAAGGCAAAGCTTCAGCTGGCATAAACTGTCACAGCTCCCTTGGCTTCAGTTGCCTTTAACAGAGGAGCTGCCCTTTAGCATTTAAATTGCTCATTAGAGAATGGAAAACTGTGTTGCTTGAAATCATCTGCAAATACTAAGGAGAAAGGAATAGAGAGGAAGGGACCACAGTATGGATTTCAGCTGAGGAAGTGTCTTTCCACATGGACAGGTGCAAATGCAGAGCACTCCTGGCACTCACTGCTCTTCATGTCTTTCCTCAGATCCCCCTCCAAAGCGGCTGCCAGTGCCCCACCAGAAGCCCTGAGGGGCTGGTGGTGCCGAATCTTGCTGGGCAGAAGGAATGAGGCTGCAGGAATCTCCTACAGGGCAGTACAGGCTGCTGAGTACCACCAGCCTGGAGCCATTTGAATGGCCATGCCCCAGTGGTGCTCCTTTGTGCCACAGAGGTGTGCCCAGAAGCACCAAGGCGTTCTGATAAATGTTTTTCTGGAACGCACAAGCTCCTTGTCCAAAACCTTTGGGCCAGCCTGGAAAGATGCTGGTTTAGCTGAATGGCAAGGATGGAGATTCCCTCTGAATGCCCCATCCCAGAGCCATTCCACCTCTAAATTCCATCCATTGCTGGCCTGTTTTGTAGTCCTGGTGATCACATAGGGAGGGCTAGAACAGCACAGTCACAGTTGTCATGCAGTCAGTGCTTTTACAGGGAACATCTGCAAGCTCTTCCTTTTGTTCAGCATATCCTAAAGGAAAAAAAAGAAAAAAGAAAGAAAAACCAGCAAAGGTGCAATATGTTTTTCTTTTGCTGTCAAGTTTAACAAACAGCAGCCATCTGAGCCTGCCCCATTTTATGAGGTTGTGTTCCTGCACTGGTCCCTTTCTTGTGTGTCCTGACTGAAATTGAACCAACCTCCCAGATTCTCTGGTAAATCACGTCAGCAGGGCTATTCCTGATCGACACCAGCCTAAGACTAGAGGAGATTGCCAAAGCCCAAAGGATGGGAGCAGTTATTTTGCCAGCACCCTGGCTGGATTTGTGTCTCTGTAGGAATGTACACTTCCCTTTGCTTTTGCAATGGCACCAGCGTGTTGACGAACTGCAGTGCTGCTATTTATCCCTTAATTACTCCCATGACTCACATTAAAGTAACAATTTTCCATAGAAACAAACACAGGCAGAGCTGACACCGCTCGAACTGCTTTTATTCTGAAACACACTCTGTACTTTGGGTTTTGAGGGTGGCAGCTCTGGAGGCTGCTCCATATTCCTGGTGCTCCATATTCTTGGGTTTCGATGGAGTTCAGGGGAATGAGACTCACTGGGCACTCGCTTGCTCTGGGTTGGGGAGGAAGGGTTGGATTACAGCCCACGTGGGGCTGAGGAGCACTCAGCATGCTGTGATTTCAGGGGAGATGGGTGTGAAGCATAGCTCAGGACAGGGTGGTTCTGTCCCCAGTGGTTCCTGGGTGTTCTTAGGACATGTTCATCTGCCAGTGTTCTTGCCAGGACTCTCCCTCTGCTTAATTTGCTCGTGGGCATTTCAACCTGGGCTGCTGCTCTGTGTTTTCACTTGTCTTGAGAGGCTCAGTCAGGGAGAGCAGCAGGAGTGCCATCCCTGGATCTTATCTGGGGATTTTCGTCCTGTTCTCTGCGTCGTTTCAATTACAGGTGCCACAGCTGGGTGTGATAATCCTTCGCTGAGTCAGTTATTCAAAATGACTAATGAAATAATTAGCTGGCAGATTTCAACTGCATCCTTTGGGCCAACCTGGCATCAGCTCTTGTGTGGGGTCGTTGTGGACTTCACATCCTGTGCCTGACCCTTGTAAAGCATTATCCATACAGGACATGTCAAGAGGGATCTTTTTCTTTTCCAAACCTGCCTGCCTTGCCTTGGCACTAGAACTGTCAAATATCACCCTAGTTTTGTTCATCTGTGGAACCCAGAGAAACCAGGCAGAGCCAAAGCTGTTTGTATGATTTCCCCATTTGCAGCTGCCATTATTTATAGCAATTAGATGGCCCTGGTGATGGTGTTCCAGTGCCTCCCCATCCTGTAGGGCAGGAGCAAGGGTTTCTCCTTCCTCAGAGCTGTGTATGCTTATCCTAAAATCCTCCCACGAAGGGACCCCTTCCCAGAGCTTTGCCACAGGCACTTTAGGCATGGCAGGGTGAACACATCCCTACTGGAGGTTGTGGCCAAGCCTCCCTGTAAGCCAAAGAGGAGGGAGAATGGCCCCACACTATCTCCTCCAAGGCAGGGAATTGTAATGTCCAGTGAGATGTAGATACTGGAGCGCTCAGAGCCCTCAGCCAGGAAACTGGGCCCCTTTACAAAAACTGCTGTGCAGTCACATAAACACCATTCCTGCTCCAAAACACTCCTAGCATCATGGAAAAGGCGAGAGCAAGCAGGTGGATGGAGAGAGGAGGGATGAGGAAGCACAGGGTGATGACAGCAGCAACACTGTCACAGCACCCAGGGCCAGGAGGTGGCCGGAGGGCACCTGCTTTGCTGTGGGCTTTGCTTTGCACCCTGGGGAAAGGAGGGAATGATGGAGCAGAGCCCTGAAAAGCTGGAATGGGCTGTCTCCGGGCAGGCAGCGTGCTGCTTTTGCCACTGTGTGTTTTGAGAGATTGTGTGATTTGATGTAGAGTCTGTTAGAGTTGGCTGTAACTTGCTTATGCTCTGTCCGTGCAGATAAAGTTGTGTTCGTATCATACTTCTCTGCTCCACACGCGCGCTCTAACTCTGAAAAGTGTGGTCTGAAAAAAAACAAACAAACAAAAAATATTTTAAATGCAACTTTGGCTGTGTAGCCTTCCCAGGAAATGCCTATAGAAACTGTCTGGCAGGAAACAGCTACAAAGGGAAGAAGGGGAGGGAGGCGAAGCCCAGCAGACCTGGATTCTTAGAGACCATGTGCAGCTTCTTCCTCTCCAGTTCCTCAGGGCTCTTGGCTGTCTCTTCATGTTGCTTCCAAGGCCCCACACATTACAAATGTCTTTCATGAGGGCTTGTCAGCCTCCCACCATGCCCCGAGTCCCATCAGGTCTCTGCTCCTCTGAAGAAGGAACTTGTAAGGGTTCAGTAGCCGTGACTGAGGCCAGATTTTTGAACAGGGCCAGCTCTCCATAAACTGCTGGGCTTTTCTCAAAGTCTGGCTCTGAGGAAAGCCTTTATTTCCTTTTTATTTCTTTTTTTTTTCCTACACTAGGACTGAATCAGTAACATAAACATTAGGCTGAATATCTCCTCCCTAGAGGGTTTCTCTCTTTTTCTGCCTCCTTTATCTCTGCCAAGATGCTGATAACCAACATGTGCCACATGGAAGTGTATCCATGGGGCTGACAGAACCCTGTTCTGGGGGCATTTTCAACCCAGGCTGCAGAAAGAGCTGGGAAGGAGAGTCGGAAACAAGCCTCCCCTGGCAGATGAGATGGAGCAATCAGAGCCCTTCCAGCAGGCAGGGCTGTATTTAGGCAGTACAAGCTCCTACTTTGTGCCTAAACACCTGAAGTTTCCAGGCATGAGACCAGGATTTTGACTTTCCCTTAGACAAGTGTGGTTTTGGCCCAGTTAGGGAGACAAAATAAAGTGCATCAGCTCACCAAGTGTGAGCAGAGCTACCTGGGGCAGCAGGGAGCGGGACCTGCCCCAGTTTTCTTTCCACAGCTGCTTTTGAATCAGCTTTGAATGATGGCAGCAGAGAAGCACCCGCCAGAGAGGGACCAGGACAGGAGCAGACAGCACAGGAGAGATGCCAGGTAGGGCCATGGTGCCCTCACCTCCTTTCTGTCCCCCACAGGACTCGTGTTACTCATGGGCCAGCCCCTGTTGGACTGACCACAGCAGTGTCGTGGAGGCTGTACCCATGGGCACAGGGATCCATGCAGGATCAGTGCAGCAAAAAAAAGAACAAACAGAAGCAAAGGAACCAGGAAATGCCTCCCCCATGAAAACCTTCCCAGTTCCTGTGTCCTGCCACAGGGTTATTGCCTTGACTTGCCTCACACATTTGCCAGCAGCAGATTCTGCTTTCAGTGAGTGACTTAAAAATATTTGCCTTCTTTTGAAGCAAGAAGGCAGAGAGACGATTCCCTTACTCCTCCTGGTTTAAAAGTAGGCTTAATTTGAGATGTGAAGCACACATCAGTGCACCTTCCCAGCTCCCTTGAACTGGACTGTTTACCTTGAACAGCCAGGCTGCAGCCTTCCTTGCACCACAAAGTGGCTGTGCCCAAGGCTCTCATCCTCCCAGGATGCAGAAACATCAACTGAGTAGCATCTACCTAAGTTTTCTTTTGCCTAGAGATTGGCATGTGGTGACACCAGCTAGTGGCTCATGTTTTCACAGGTAGGGGCTCCAAATTTGTTTCAGAAAGAGATTTTAATTGCCCCTAACTTCTCCTGAGCCCAGCAGCTTCAAAGACATGTCCCCCACACTCTATCATAACAACATTTAGAAAGCAGTTTGAATTTCTTCCAGCTGGCCTCATGTTACAGAGATCCCTATCAGCACCCGGGAGGAAAGAATTAGCAAGAAAAACAAGCGCCTCTTTAAACTTCACAAAGAAAATGAAAACGCAAAGAAAAAGGCCACTTAAAAAGCATCGATGTAGCCCAGTGACATCCAAACAATGTGCTCTTTTCCTAGGGTTGTTTGAGGTAGAAAGGATCCTAATGCTTGACTTGTCTTGTGTCAGCTGGAGACTTTGAACACCGATGGCAGGGTTTTATCAAAGCCAGATGCGTTTGCACAGGTACTGTCCGTGTGACCTCCCTCCTGGCCACTGGGAATGAGCACCTGGAGTGAATATTAACCCAGGCAGCAGCGTGTGCCTGGGGATGCAGGGAGCCACCAGAGCCGACCAGACAATGAACACGGACTTTCTAACTCATCTGCTTGGCTTTTCATGCCAATCTCCTTTCATGCCCCCCCACAAGAGACTCCTTGTGGCTCTCTCTTCCCCGAGAAAAGCATCCCAGCTGCAGACTTTTCCCATTTACCAGGAGATCAAGCAGTCAGGCTCGGGGTGAGCAGTGGGAAAGCCTGGAACAGGCAGCTCCCCTAGCAGCAGAGAGCTTCCCCCCACCCAAGGCGCTCCCCAAACCTCAGCCAGCCGGGTTTGTTGTGGTTTCTGCTGAGCTGCCTCCTCTCGCGGAGCTGTCCTGCGCCCCAGCCCAAGCCCTGCAGCCATCCTCGGCATCTTTCTGTTGGTCACAGGCTGACGTGCTGACATGTGAACAACTCCTTTTAAAGAACAGATACCCTCCGTTTCAAAGAGCAAAGTCCCTTGGGCAGCTGGGGAAAACTGGCGAAGGACACAGACTGAATTTTGTTTTTGCTCTGCGCTCCCTGTGGCGCTTGACACGAAGGAGCCGGTGGCTTGAGATGGGGCTTGGGGACCCAAGCTGGTGCCTTTGCATGTTAGAAACCATTTCCGTTAGAAAGCCTGACAAGCACTGTCTGTTTTGGTATTTGTGATCCCCACAGAGCTATTTTTCTGCATTTCCCAATACTTTCTCTTCTTCCCTATTCAGTCTGCAGATGGGCCCGGCCTCTTAGCTGGCTCTCTTCAAAGGAGGGCATTATGTTATGCCATCGTTTATCATACTGTTCTTTTCTCCAGCAAATTTCCATTATGATTGGGGAAAAAAAAAAAAAAGTCTGGCAGCCGTCACCTCTGCTCTTAGCTGAACTTTGGTTGGTTATTGAGCTATTACTCATAATTTAATTGTCTTCACTTGCTCTGTCTAAGTAAAAAGATGGATAAATCAATAGATATAGATAGATTAAAGGATGAAGGAGTGGGGGAGCAATTTGGGGTGATTACTGGCCCAAGTCAAGTAGGAAAGGGAGGGAAATTGCATTGAGCTGCACCAATTTACACCCTCCAAGATACTGACTTTCTGTAACCATGAAACATTTCTCACTACAGATCTCAGCTGAGTGTCTGCTTGTGTTTAGTGTGCAGTTAAACGAAAAATCACAAGATGCAATTCAAGCAAAAGTTACAGATTGATGTTTCAGCTTCTGAGAGTCCAAAAAAGTGAACTTGAGCATATGTAACTTCAGAGACTAACCTAATCTTCCCCTCTTGCTGAGAAGATTCACATAGCAACAGTGAAAGGGGCTTTCTTCAATTTGCTTTATCCTGTGTGTATTTAAGATAACCCTTTTTCTTCCAGAGTTTCATTTAGCTACTCATACTACAAACACAAGGACAGATGGTCACCAGATCAAACTTAATCAGCATTCTGTATGCTGGATTTCGAGCTTAGAAATTCATCTGGTTCTAGTAAAGCACAGTCTGAAACCTGCCTGATGTTTAACTCAACCACAGAATTGTATTAAATTTCTAAGCCTCCCCATCCTCACAGGAGATTGAGATGGGAACCATCAGGCAGTTTTTAAAAGGGGTTGATTAGTAGTTTAATTATCAGAGATATCTGCTCTATTACTAGTGTCTCACTGGAGAAGAGCATTTTTAATGGGAGGCTGAAGCCCAGTCTTACCCTTTGTGTCTTCTTGGAATTCGTGACAGGACTAAATCCAGCCCTGGAGTCAGAGGATGCAGATTTGTTTACATCCCCTTACACCACACTGAATTCAAGGTCTAGACCTTGGCAGTGCACCCTCGGTCGAGGCAATTTGAATTATTTTCCCATGGCTTCCTCTCATTCCTCCTTTCATCAGGCTCTTCCCCTCTCTGCCTCTTTGCTTTGTTCGTTGTTGGGCTGAACTCCACGTGAGTGTCCCCATCCCAAGGAGCTGATCTTAGGCAGACAGGACAAGCAGTGAGCTCCCACAGGGAAGGACTGTCAAGCTCCTCCATGCCCAAGAGCACACAGTATCCAGGTACATCAGGAGCCATAGCAGAACCTCCTTTTCCTTAAGTGAAGTCAGGATTTGATGACCCTGCATCCTTAAATCCTCTGTCCTTCAGGCGTGGTGACCTTTTTGCCCTCCCCAAAATCCCTCTATTTTATCCCCCAGGCCACAGCCTGTCAGAGATGTGTGTACCCCTGCATCCAACTCTGCTGCCTTTATTTGCATAACTGTGGCATGGGGCTGCCTGGCTGGGAACCAGACCCCACTCCAAATGGCACAGAGGCAGCAGCCATCTGTGTCCTTTTCACGTTCGGTTTCATTGTTTTAGGATCAAATCCAACCGCTGCAACCTACAGTAACTCGAGACTTTTCAAGGCTCAAAGCTTTCCATAGAGCACGATCTGTGGTTGCACTGTGGAGAAGCAAACCTGGAAAAAAACTTGTTGGACTGGCTCAGAGGTATTTTAGTTAGTGCAGAGGGCTGCCAGTGGTGAAACCAGCACTCCCGGAGCATGAATGAACGGAGGGTGTTTCATTCTGTGCACACTGGACAATTCAGTCCTAACTGGGCATTATGGCTGCACTGGGCAGGTCACTCTTGAGATGTATTTCCATTGCCACGTAATAAATATAAATACTCTTTATGAGACACTCGTGGATGGAAGGCATCTAGTGGTTGCTAAAGGTTATTCTGATGATGTATATTCAAAGCCCTCCTGTTTGGCATTAATTAGCACAATGTTCTATTTTGCAATTTCCCAGCACAGACACATCCAGATTCCTGCTAGGAATTGGAAATGGCATCATCCACCACCCACTCCTCCACCCAAACCAGACAGCACTGATACAATCCCCTCCTCCCATGAACCCCCCACAACCCCATGGCAGGGACATGCAGGAGCTTGCAGGATGCAGGGGTTTTTTGCATTACAAAACCTAGACATTCTTTTCTAAGGGGCCTCAGGCTGAGATCTGCATGCAGGTCTCTCCCATGGATCCCAAAAGCCCAGTGCCATTAGCTGGGAGCAATCAGAAGCTCCTGACTTGGCATGTGGACTGGGGTATTTCTGATATCCAGGTTGCTGGCTGCAGGAAGGTGATGCCCTCAGGAGCTCCAACTCCTCAGGAACTGATGGAAGTTTGAGACTCACACATTGGTTTGAACTCTTCATGTCACAGCACTGGGAGGAACTGGTATAAACCATTCCCTTACGTGTTTCCCATTTCTCTGGGCTTGGTTGCTCCAAGGCTCTTACAGATGCTTCCTAATGCAACACTAAGGCAAATGTGCAGGAGGTACTGTGGGAGCTGGATTCTGCCCTTGCAAAGTCCAAGAGGGAAGGGAACACTTCCACTTTTTTCTACCTATTTTATCTCTGTTGGGTGTCTGAAAAGCATTTTTTACCAGCCCTGAGCTGCAGGGATAATTAGATGCTGTACCAACCAAACTGCCAAAAGATGAAAACTTGTGTGTTTCAATATTGCATGGAACATGACTTAAAATAGCTAAGCAGATCCTGTAATTAGGAAAGTACCAACTAACACTCATATCCTCCTCTGCTCTAGGCATCCCACCTTCGGGATGTTCATCCCGCCTCCGGGACGTTCTGAGCTCCTTGCACTGGCCTGGCAGTGCTTTTTCCACTGGCTTTGGGGCATCCTCAATGCAAAGGGACTCTTTTGCTTCTTTCTCATGAGCAGTTCTATCTTGCCTCATGTAAGGACCATCGGACTCTGAGCTCTAATGCTGGAGCTGATCCTTCTGCGTTGATCTCCTGGGTCCTCTCCCGTGGCTGATGGGGCAGCGTGAAGCACCCATGGGGTGCAGTTACAGTCCTGCAGCTGTGACCCCTTGCACCCACCATGGGGGACAGCCACCGTTGGATTCTGCCTCCATCGCCACCATCCCTGTGGCACTGGAGCTCCACAGCAGCTCCGCCTTTGCCAGCAGCACAGTCCCTGCACGCTCTCCCAGTGCTGGAAGAGCCAGGCTTACATGCACCAGTTCATTTTGGGTTTTATGCCTCCAGATTCCCTCCAGATAAATGTATTTTTTTAACTCAGGAATACATGCGTTCCAAGTCGGATGCCAACTGCTCCCAGTGCCAAGAAGATGCAGCGCTCCTTCTGCTCGCTCTGTTTTCCCGTGAACTTTATCAGTTTTTGCTTGTTTCTCTGTGACCTCTGGAGCCCATTCAAAGTCATCTGCCTCTTGCTTTGATTTTCTTTCAGTCCAGTGCAGGTTGCCAGCTGATTTGTTGCCTGTTTTAACACATCGCCAGCAAATCACCACCTCTTCATATTGTTCAGTCAGTCATCAAATCCAGGCTTGCCAGCTCTTTTTGTTAATGGGCTAGGAGGGATTGTTACATCTAGCTGATGGGACCAGAAAGCTGCTTAATTACAGCTAGCAAATCTTTAAAGCCTAATGTTGGATTTTTATGGCCAGTGAGGGGTCTGGCCTCTGTTATGGACCCAAGGTCCACCTGGATGTTGGCTGCACCTCATCTTTCCACTGGTTAGCCAGGCACTTCAGCTGCCACACGCACTGGTTCCACTGCTGGAAATGTATCCTCCAAGTTGTTGCACCAGAGATTTGGCTTCTGCTGGTTCTGGGATGGAGACAGTTCCAATTGTAGAGCCAAGTGGGACCTCCTGGGTGCTCTCCAACAGCTGGTCTCAGTTACAGGTAGCCAGGGATTTGGGAGAGGAGGAGCTGGTGGCTCGTAGCTGTGATTCTTCCTGCAATGTTGGCAAGAACCAAGGTGGACATGGGAGCCACAGGTGAGGTGCAGGGTCCACAGGCATGTCCAGGCTCAGCTCCAGCACCATGCAGCCCACAAAGTGCTGCTTCCATGCCTGGAAGGTTCCATGTTATCCAGGTATTCCTCGGGAGAGCCGTACTGAGGCCCATTTGTGGTGAAAGGCAGCAGTGCTTTCTCCAAGACATGTTTCCCTGCATGTTCCTCTGTGTTCCCCTTACAGCTCCAGGTACTGTGCTCGATGGCTCGTTGAAGACCAAGATTTCCTTTGTGGGCCAGGAGTAAAATCCATATTTCTCTCCAATACAGAGGGCAGTCAGAAGAGAAGGGGTAGCCAACTGAACAAAACCCAGGCTCATCCAGGTACCATGGGCATCTCCCACAGCACCATTCAGGAACTGAAGTATTGATTTATTTCTTGAGCACAGACGTGGTGTACGTAGCTTTAAACTATTCTGACTCCATTTTCTCTGTATGGGCCCCAGGCCCCTAAAGAATGTGATTTAGAGAGATAAGTGCTTACTGATTACATGCAACTTTGATGAGTTTACATAGCACAGTGGGTGTAGCATTTTCAAAGGTCGCTGCACACTTCTTGGGCTCTTCCCTGAGGTTTAACTTTTACTCTTCCTCCTTTTGTTGGTTCCCTTCCCATGAATAACCAGAAGGAAAATGTGAATGTTCCACCTGAGGTGGGGAAAGTAGTAGCAGGGTGAGGGCCTTACTTTGCTGTTCTGCTTCCAAACTTCGCAGCAGAAAGACTGGCACTGGGCCATGCACGGCAGAGAGGATCCCTTGAAAGAGGGCAAACCTCAGATGTGCCCTGTCTGACGTTAGGTCTCTCATGGAGTTTAAAGCTCGTCTGCTTGCATGGCCTCAAACTTCTCCTGAAAAAGGCTGGGGATCAGGCCCCACGGGGGCTGGGGGTAGAGAACAGCCCGGACGGCTCCATCCCGCGCTGTCCCGGTGCCCACGCGCGGCCGATCCCGAACCCTTCCCGGACCATCCCCGAACCCTTCCCCAACCATGCCCGAACCATCCCCGAACCCTTCCCCAACCATCTCCAACCCCTTCCCGAACCCTTCCCCAACCATCTCCAACCCCTTCCCGAGCCCTTCCCGAGCCCTTCCCCGCTCTCCCCGCACCCAGCGCGGGGCAGGCGCTGTGCGCGGGGGCCGGGTGCCCTCTGCTGCCCGCGGGAGGAACGGCACGTGGGGCCGGCCCCGGAGCGGGGCTGCGCTCCGGGATGTCGGTGACCTGAGCTGCCTTTAAAGAGGGACAATAAACCCACCGTGAGAGCTGGGAACCTCCAGCACGGACAAAGGAAGGGCTCGCGGTCTCTGTGCCTGCAGGTTCAGGGCAGGGTGCTGCCCTTCTCCCTCACTTTGCAGGGGAAGGAACCCCCAGTGGGTCCCCGGTACAGCCCAGGTAAGGCCTGAGGTGGGGGCTGGAAGGGAACAGCAGAGCAAGAGGGGCACATTGGAGGTGCCCAAGGCACGGGGGCAGAACTGTTCACCAGCACGAGGCACATTTGGGGCAGTGATTGCAGAAGGGACGTAAGAGCAGGAGCCAGAACCCAGCATGCGTTTGTTCCCCGTGTTTCTGAAATAATCCCTTGGAGATCAACGGGGTTTCACATTTTTCCCCATCTGTTCTTAATCTGTTTGCCTGACAGATGCCAAACCACCATACCCTGCATGGAAAAACACAAAACAAAAAACAAAGCTTTATATCTTCTCTGGTTTTATCCAGAACCATTCCCCGGAGCCCGGCACTGTTCCTGCCCCAGGCATGTGCAGAGGCCCAGGGAGGAACCTGCCCCTGGGACAGATCTGCTGTCAGCAGGGGCTCGCAGAAGGCCCACGGAGTCTGTTCAGGGCACAGACTGTCTGATGGAGCAGCTCTGTGTTTATGCAAACCCGATGACTCCGGCTGGTGATTATCTGCTGCTGGCATCCCTCTGCTGCCAAGAAGCCTCTACCAACATCCCTGTCCTGCTGTTCCAGGCGCTGCAGATTTGTACAGCCTGAGGCAGTCCCAGCCAGGCAGGAGGTGGGCAGAGAGAAGGGAACTGGCTTGCTAAAGGTCACAGAGCAGAAGGAAAACCAGCACCCTGAACCCTGCAAAGGCTCCAGACAATTTGTCAAGCAGCCACTCATCCCAGCGTTATCTCAGAGTCCATCCCGGCAAAATCTGTTGAGGACGTGAGCAACAGCATTTTAATGGTACCCATAAATACTTTATTTAAGGCTGAGACTTGGTGACTACAGCACTGTCATTATCAGTGCCTGGAGTGAACCATCTCTGATAATAAATAATCCAGGATAACTCCCAGTATGAAAATTTTTTCTGTCCTAAGCTGCTCCCATCTTCATCCTATCAATCAGAAAGTCTGAGTGTTTGCAACAGCTCATACAGTAAATTGACTTTAAATTTCTTCTTTCCAAATACTGAAACTAGCTCTTTCCAGGGCACTGCCATGTAATTTACAGCTCTGTCACCACCTCCTTAATAGCTGCCAAGTTCTTTGGGGTCCTTTGAAAGTGAACATAATAAAAAGATATGAGCTGAGACTGACCACAGGTTTCAAGTCTGCAGGTTCCTACGTGCCTTTTTTGGGTTTTTTCAGCAAGCTGATGGAAACCAATTCTGTATCTCTAAGGCAAGATGACAAGATTTTAGAATTCTCCTGACTAGTGAGAACAGAGAATTGATACAGCTCTACAGCAGCCAAATGCCAGCACATCTCTACATCTCAACTTCACCATTAGTCTCAGCTAAGAGATGGAAGGGAGAGATTTCCTCCTTGTGTATCATTTGCTTAATCAATCTGAAACACAATCCTGCAGTCTGGAAACAGCTCTGAAACAGTGACAGTTAAACAGCTGTGCAATTTGTCTATTGCCCCAAGAACAAAATATTTAGATAAGGTTTGGCTGAGCAAAAAAGAAGGCTGGGAAAAGATTCAGCAGCTCTAGTAGGAGAGGGAAAGTGGCACTGTCTTGGGCTGTTAGCATCACAGTGAGCCCTGCTCTGTTCAGGCACTGCTTCCCACCAGCCCAAGCCTATGTTAATTTAATGAATGAAAACATCCTGTGCCTCCCCAGTTTGGCAAAGGTAGGGTTTGGGGTGAAGGAGATCTCCTTTGCTTACTCTGCATGTTTTGCCAGTATCCCCTAACTCCCTGAAATGTCAAGAGAAAGATCAACAGAGTGAAATGTAATCTCAAAGAGAAACATGATATTTTTTAAAACGTCCTCACAGCAGCAATCATAATAAAAATACGAACCTGAGGTTTGTAAAAATCTAGCAATAAAACCACAGACATCTTTACAACTCCCAGATACCCAGTGCTCCCCGGCAGCAAGCACAAAAACCCTCCCAGACACACGGAGCAAAACTCTAACTGGGGACCAGGCTTAATTGTTTTACAGCCTGCAAAAATAAAGGAAAAAAAAAAAAAGCCACACATGACACCAATTCGCAGGTCATTACCAGCCACCATCAGGGAAGATGAAATAAACTCCCTTCATTTTCCCTCACCTAGAGACCAGGGAGCAGCTGAGTTGTGGGGAGGTGGAATGCCGTGCTTACAGGCAGTACGTGGTTGGGGTTTATAAGACAATCTCAAAGCTTTGTGCTGTTTCCTGGTCATTAAAAGCCCTTTTTAAAAGACAGGTTACAGGCGCCTGTACTTCCCGAGCTAACAGTGAGCATGTTCTGTTCCACAGGAATAGAGAGCATCTCTCTTAAAATGTGCAGCAGGCCCTCAGGCAATGTAGCTCAGCTTCCCAGTGTGCTCTGGCAGGTTATTTAATATTTCCATGCCTCGAATCTCAGTAAAAATAATCCTATATTTAGGTATTTTCCAACCTTAATACTTCTATGATTTCTCCCACTCTTTGTCCAACCAGATTGAAAGCTCTCTTCCTATTAAGAGGAGGCAAATGGAGACTGTGGCAGCACAGGGCTGTGCAAGGTGATCAGACTCAGCAACGATGGGAAATTATTCAGAGGGGGGAAAAAATTCAGTGTAGGCCAGGTTTAAAAAATCCAGAGTAAACACAGCCTCAGCCTAGTACTGCACAACTGCACTGTACAGCTGCCAAGTCACATTGCAGTGGGTTTCTTGATGCTGATAATTTAATGATTCTCTGGCCCAAGGGTACATCTCCCACTGCGAATCTGCTTCTCCAGAGCGGCTTCATCGCTGACCTGAAAGGCAGCAATCATGGCTTTGTGTGTAAATGTGTGTGACGAGCGCTAATGCACGGTAATGGCTACAGCACGTCCGGCGGGGCTGACAACACCGACAGCCGCCTGCGTGCGCGTTTTGTTCCCTGAACACAGAGGTCGGTGCTTTTTCCTTGATGATCTTTGACAGAATACAGTAGGCAGAGCCTGAGAATACGCATCTAAACCCGTCAGTGATTGCTTACAGACTGCAGACGATATTTCTTAACTTTTTTGGTGGGTTTTGTGGAAGTCTTAAAATGTAAATTTCACAGGTTTTCTTTTGCCCTAGGAAAAAAATGTTTGGTCTTCTCCTCTTATTTCTAGGCTATTTAAAACTTGTCCTTTTCCCTTTGTGGACTAATTGTCTAAGTTTAGCTGTCTAGCTGAAGAGCTTTTTGAAAGCTGTTCTGGGCCTTAATTACACCCTTTCTGATTGGAATGAGAACCCTTACTCCCCAGGTTTCTGGGAAAGGCCCACGATGTAATTGAAAGGTGGGAACTGTTTTTGCCCTTGTTTGTACAGTCACAGAATTCTGGCTAATGGCCATCTCATGAATTAATGCTGAAAAATAATGGATTTACTAAAAGTCTGGTTGGTAAAGTGGAGATAAGGGAGCTGAGTAAGGGGCTGACGCCTTCTCCCAGCCAGCGATTGTAGCAATGTTTTACGATCAGGGAGTAGGTCAATTCACTTGCACATTTAATGGATGAGATAAGGGCAGCTTGCACTAAATTAGCTTTCTGGGCAATATATGATACAAGGGATGCAAAACCCTCCTGGCTGCCTGCTGCTGAGGGAGCCAAAGCAAGGCAGAGCCAGAGCAAAGCTATTTACAGATGATGCTGTCTCCTACTAAAAACAACTGCTGGTGCTCCTGAGCACCCGGCTGTAAAGTCGTGACCCTAAGGCAATGCAGGCCAGTGGGGCACAGCTGGGACACAGCTGCACACTCTGCTCAGCACCATTTCCCTGCTGGCAGCAAGGCTGCAGCAGAGGTGCAGGAAGGATCTGTGTGCTGTGCCCCCTCCATGGGCAGAGATGCGAGTGCAGCTCATGGCAGCTCCCACCTTCTGCTCCTCCAGCCCCAAACGTCAGGCTGGATTAGGCATCTCCTGGATCCTGACCTGCTTTCTCCTCCTCAGTAAATGTCTGGCCATCAGTTTCAGCACTTGACATCAGATGTTCCTTGTTCTGCAGCAGGAGGTTTCCTCTGGTACCAGGAGCCCCCCGGCCCAAGTGTTGTGCAAACAAAGGAAAAACAGTAACTAAAACCAGTCTCTGCCTTAAGGAGCTGACAGCATCTCCCTTATTCCTCCCAGCTTCTGTAAATAAATCCTTGGTAATGTCACTGTTTTTCGGGGGACGATAAAAGGACCTGTCGTCACTCCCTGCACAGACTTCTCCTGCCATTAGCTGAGCTTTCCACTCCCTCTCCCACGCAGGGAGAAGTTTGTTAAAAATTAATTCTCATCTGATGACTGCTAATTATCTTAGAGGCTGTTGGTAAAGTGCAGCAAAGGGACCAAAGACAGTCCTCAAGAACAGCCCTGCGGGAGGAATGCTGGCTTGGATGGTGTCACTGAGCGGGATCAGGCCATGAGGATTTTAACTGATGCTCCTCCAAGAGGATCAGCAGAGGTACAAAACAAGGACCACTACAGAGGTCTCTCTCTCTCTCTCCACACACACTTACGTTCATTTGGTTCTGATTTTTACAATCTTCCCCTTTGAAATGGGGAGGGATCACATCACCCACCAGATTTCAGTATTTTGGTTGAGTTTCATCCTGGCTGTTGTTCCCAACCAAGCTCTGGGGAAAACTCTGCACAATTCCCTCCCCTTGCCCTCCCTTTCCCGCTGCTGCTGCGAGCAGGGAACTCATCCCACAGCCTGTGTGCTCCTGCTTGCACGGAGGGACAGCCACTCCAGCGTGCTGCTCTCCTTCCCGACGGGGTGAATGGGAAGCTAATCCCGGATTCTCATCTCAGCCACTCTGATCTAATTAATAGTTACTCTTTTGGCTTTATAGGGTGGAGGGTGCTTGGATTTAGATCTGCATTACCGGAATCAAAACCAGGCCAGCTGTGCTTGTTGATATTAGAGATGCACAGCAAAGAGAAACAACATCCGTGTGCAGCGACACAGGAGAGGCGATTAAACCTTCCCGCTTCCAGCTCTGCTGCTCTCCCCTCTCCCTGTAATCTGTGCTGTCCAAAAAACAAAGCAAGCAAAAGAAAAATTAGGAGAGAGGCACCTGGAAAGCAGAGAGCCAGCGAGAGGCTTTACAGACCGCTGCACATCACGTCAAGGCTTTTGCGATCTCTGATTTTGGGGGAGCACAAACATTGTGAGATTTTACTGCAAAATGCTCATATCTGAGAGCCTGGTGTTTGCACTTTGATGGGTTGGGCAATCATGGCTCTGGCCATCTCCAAAGTTCAGGGATTGCAATGGGGGTCAGAACTTCCTCCAGTTATAGTCACTGAGCTATAACTGTATTACACTGCACTCCCCTCTTCAGGATTTTTAAAGAATTTTGCAGATATTAATGACACATAATTACCATGCTCACGTTCCATTTTGAACATGAAGAAACCTGGGGCAGCTCAGTGCTGCTCACCTGGTGAGGGGCAGAGCAGCCTTTCAAAGGATGACAAATTGAGGTGATGTTTGCAGGCTGAAACTTCTCAGAACTGAAGACTTCAGAAAAATCAGGGGTACGTGGAAAAAAATGCTCAGTTTTCTGTTTCAGTTTTATTTCTGAATGAATGTATTTTTATCCCTTGGTTTCCAACAGGTTTTCCTTGCATGGAGTACAGGTACATATTTCTGTTCTATGAATGTCACATCTTAAGGCCCCTTAACAAAAAGCACTTCTTTGGAACAACGCAGATGGGTGTTTTCCTTCATTTGTGATCAGTTATTAGGGATCCATATTGAATTTAACATCCTTCTGTCTTTCCTGCCAGGATGATTCAGATGGCAAATGCATTTCTCGTTTGGCACAGGTTCTAACTGAATCATTTTCTCAGACTAGTTTGTCACCTAACATGATTCTAAATTAAGAGTCCACATTTTATATAAAAAGCTGGATGGATCTGAGATAAAATGGAAGGGCCTTCCTGCACTGCTGCTGGCAGAGCTAAATCTCCCCCTGTACCAGGCTTTTCACTTCTGAACACCCATTTAAAACTGGTCGTCCTGGTTTTAGCTTTGACTAAGGACTAATACATTTTCTTTAAAGTATTTCCCTCTAGGCTATGTTGCGCTTCCTTCTCCCTGGCTTTAGGAGCTGCAAGGTGCAAAGTACACAAAGATCCATCCTCTGTGCCCTCACACACAACAGAATCACCTTGAAGGGAGGTAGAGCCACCAGCTTGCAGCTTGATGCTGAATTTGATTTTGGTGAAGGTGTGAAATACTTCCCTGTGCTGTGTCTAGTGCATCTTTTGACTAAGAAAATTATTATCTCTGACTTCTAGAAACTTTATTTGGCCTTTTCTATTGGTTGCTTCAAAAAAACCACCTTTCTGTTTCTTAATTTTGAAGTCCCTCGTAATGAAGTATTTTATTTCCATTACAAACAAAGACACTGCATGCATAAATGCTTGTGTGCATCTGCCAGAGATAGAATTGCAGGCCAGTGATGCCATGTGCCATCCTCTTCAACACTGATTTGTAGAGAAAATGCACAGAATATCCAACGACGCAGGGCTGCACACCCAGAGCCTACCCCACTGGTGGGCGGCTGAAGGTCACATCTGTCCATATTTTAATGCAGAAATGACAGTGCAGAGTGGAGGTGCCTGTGCAGAGCCAGACAGGCTGCAGGAATTCCACCCCCAGAGCTCTCCTGGAGCTCTGCTGCAGCTGCGCTTGTTTTGGTGGGCTTGGGGCAAACTCCCACACACGTGTGCCAATAGCACAAAAAACTTACCCAAACTCCAGGCAGGCTTTTCCTCACACATCCACACGTGTGCATGTTGCCATGATCCTTTGGAGCACACACAGCTTCTGCTCGCAGATGTTTCCACCCACCTCGTCCTTCACACCAACACACGCATGTGCACACACCCTGCTCCCAACACACGGACACACCTGGTGCACCTCTGTCCTCACCTCAGCTGGGAGGGAGTTCAGTTGTTCTCAGTAGCTGGTACAGTGCTGTTTTCTTGATTTGGAATGAGAATATTGCTAATAACACTGTGTTTTGGGTTTTGGTTAAGTTCTGTTTATGCTAAGTCAAGAACTCTGTTTTTTTCTTTTTGGTGCCTCAAGCTTTGCCAGTGAGGAGTTTTTCAAAAGAAACTGGGAGGGAGCAAAGCTGGCCCAGATGACCTGACCTGGCCAAAGGGATATTCCACACCATAGAACATTATGCCCAGTATATAAACTGGGGGAGTTACCAGGAAGGGGGGCTGATCTGGGTTTGGGGAGGGGCAGTCTGACATCAGCCAGCTGGAGATGAGCAACTGCGTTGTGCATCACTTGCTTTGGGTGGTTTTCCTTCGCCTTTTCATTATCATTGTTATCCACCATTATTATTCTGTTTTACTTTGTTTTCAATTATCGAACTGTTCTTATGTCAACCTACGAGTTTTACTTTTGATTCTCCTCCCCATTCCACCGAGGGGAGGAGGGGGGACTTGCGTGG
>VZRR01014162.1:0-64994 GCA_013398015.1 Oreocharis arfaki | reverse complement strand
CGGGGCTGGCGGGGCGCTCCGCCGGCCCCGCTGCGCGTTAGGCGGGGCGGCCGCGGCCCCGGGACCTGCGGCGGCTGGAGGAGCCGCGCTTCAGCTGGGGGGAGATACCCTGGCGGTGGGGCGCGATCAGCCCTCCCCGAGGGCCGGCCAGAGCCCCCCCGGGCCGGGGCGGCCGTTGCGGGGCAGCGAACAGCGCGGCGGGTGCGCGCAGGGCGGCTCCGGGCGCTGGCGCTGGACCAAAGCGCTTCCTGCGCGCTCCTGAGAGCATCCAGGGCTCTTTTCTGGTCACTGGAGCACAGGGGTTGAAGGGGCTGCTCTGCATCTCGCTGTACCTCCCTTGTCTTTCCGTTTGCGCCGCCTCGGGGGCAAGGACGTGTCTGTATTTCTGTCTGGGATGCTCCCCAGAGCAGGAGAGCGGCCGCCCATCTCCTCCCGCTGCTCAGCTCGGGCTTCGGTGGGGCCGCTGCTCCCGCCCGCACCCACCGGGGCGAGTTTCGCACCGCATCCTCCTGCATCCTTCGCAGGCGCCTTTTGCGTCGCACCTTTTCACTTCACAAAGTGACAGCAGTGTCGTTTTCATGAGTGACACAGGGCCGGTAAAGGGCTGGACGGGTGGATTGTGTACGTTTTGGAGTAGGTAGGGAATAACCTTCGTATGAGAGGAGGAGGTTTTTCCTTTGGAGGAGAACGCCTGTCGTCTGTGGCTATGGGAGGGGAGAAGTGCAGGGCGTCTTCAGACATGGAGATGCTTCCAGACGCAGTTTCCCTACGCAGGACATGGGGTGGGACAGCGGGGAGGAAGGAGGGGCCCTTCCTGCCCTAAGCAGCAATGGAATGCACCTGAGCCAACCTTAGTAAATTGAGTAAAGCTGAGACAGTGAAGGTAAATGTGAACACAGAAGCTGAGGCAGCCTCTGGGGGTGTAATTGTCTGTTTTGATCTGCATTGCAGGTGCATAAGAAGCATCCAGGGTACTTGTTGGCTTTACTTAGATGGTAAGAAACTTAAAGAGCTGTATTGAGCTTTTGCAATATCAATTATACTGCTTAATTAAAAAATAAAAGACAAATGGGTGTGACTGTAAATACAGTGCCTTTTCCCATGTAATTTGCTCATTAGTGAATGCAATTCTGTAGTGCATTATTATGACTGAGCCTCTGGGAGACTGACATTTATGCTCTTAGACTGCACATTGCTTTTTGGTTTGACAATTTAAAGCAAGTGCTTTATACACAGATAATGGCTGACTTGTAATATTGTTGATTTTTCCAGCTTTTGGTTGTACTCCAGCAGTCATTTTTAGTGAAACAACAAAGATTGGAAGGTCATAAAAGAGCAGAGTATCAGCTGGCTAAACAGATGCATAACCACTTGTTTTCATCCTATTGTTGTACTTCTGCTTCATATATATGTAAAGTTTCCTCACTTATCCCTTTAGAAGAGATGAAAGTCTCATGACCAATCCAGATACTCTTAAGTAGTTTCCAGTCCAGTAGTTGTTGCAAACTGTAGAACACCAGTAATTTCATTCCTTACAGTTGTTTCCTTTACATCAGATTTCAGATATAGCTGCATACTTTCAGGGCTTTTAAATTATTTTTTAAATGTGTTTTGTTTCAAATATTCCACTGTTCCTTAGTGTGCCCTAATTCAAGAGGCTGTGGGTGTTAAGGTCAATATATTTCTTCATCCAGATCTGCCACATTAGTCAGTCCTTTAACGGCAGGAGGCAGAACACAAACTCCCCAGTGCTATTATGGCAGAATGTGAACCATAATGTAAAGTAAAATGAAATATTTATTTATTTATTATAAACAGCATAATAGAGGGAATATAATTGTAATTTTTAGGCATCTCATTTCTGTTCTGTGGCTTGAAAAATATGATTTAAAGTAGCGAAACTGTGAAGGATTAGTTTTGTATTGGGTAAACATATTACTATTAATTTTTTCATTCATGTTTAACTTCATTTTTCCTAGTAAAGTGTAAAAAAATCTAGCAAGTTGTCATTTATTTTATAGAGGGAACAGTTACCTTCATCTTTCTGAAAATTTATAATGCTGAAGAATTTTTTTTGCTGACAAGTGATACTTTCTGTGCATATTTATGTATAGGTGTCTGTTAATAACTGAAAGTGATGAGTTTAGTTGAGCAGCACTTTACTGAAAACTCAGCAGTCCGATAAGTTGATGAGGGGGAAAGGTTGAATATGGGACATAGTTTTTTTTTCTTTTTGCTGGTTTGGTAAGCAAAGCCACCAAAAGGAGAGTGTAAGGATGTTGGTGTTAAGGAAAGACAGGTGCCTCTGACAGGTCTGTGCTCTGGCTCCCTGCGGCACACGAGTGGCTGTGGCACATCCGCCAGCACGGACACAGCTCTGAGCGAGCGTGGGGCTGCTGCTCTGACAGGGGCTGCTGCAATGAGCCAATTGTGTAACCAGAGCCGGGACTCCCAGAAGGGTCTGCCAGAGCCGGAGCCTCCCTGGGAACCGCGGTCCAGGGCCCGTGCCCACGGCCTGGGTGGGGATCAGGTGGGAGGATGCCCTTTGTTCGGGCACGAACCATATCACCAGGGCTCTGCTTTCCTCTGCTGAGACAAACCCTCCCCTCCGTTCTTGTGCACGAATCGAATGTACATCCAAAGAGAACAAGAACATGGCAAATAGTGCATTGAGTGGAGCTGAGGTGGAATGTTAACCCCTGGTTACCACCTGCTGTCCCTCACCTCTGTTCCTTCACCTTTACCTGTCTGGCTGTGGTATTGTCAGTGAATGTGGGCCTGATTCGTCTCTGTGCTCATTTGTAAGTGATGTAAAAAATATCTTCCTCTAAACCAGGATGTCCAGCAGTGTGATAATGGGTGTTAGTCTGTCTCTATGTGAGCAGTGAATGATTTTGTTTAATAATGTTTTACAGTTGTCTACCAGCTCAATTCTCCTGCTGATGTTAAAGACTATGGTACTATAAATAGGAACAGTAATTTATTTACCACTAGACATCAGAGGCATGACAAAATATTGCTGAAACTGATGTTTTCAGAGTGTATTGGAACTTCTGCAAGCTGATTGTTTGGGTGGTTTTAAATAATCATTGAAAAAAGGCTTTTCTTTGGATTGCTATTTCTTTCCTGCTATTGGGGAGCATGTTTGTTCTCATTTCACTCCAAGGAAACCTTTGCTTTGTATTTAAAATGTTAAAATACGTTGCTGCTTGTTGGTTTTAATTATTTGATTGCGAGATGGGGTTTAAAATCAGTGTTATTTAAAAACAGTACTGAAAACTGTTAAATGTCATGGCTTCTCCGTGAACAGAATGGTAGCTGTCTCCAGAAAGGCTGAAAATATGCCAGGGAACAGTAGCTCCCTGTAATCCGAGTCGGTGCCCAGAGGGAGGGCACAAAAGGCACAGCAGATCGCGTTTCTGTGGAGCAGAGGTGTGGAGCTCGGGAAGAGTCCATCTGTGTGCAAAATCCGTGGGAATGGTGTCAGAACCGGCAGGCTCCCTTTGTAATAGAAATGTGTCTGCTTGTTTCCTTTCCAGCCTCAGGAAAGCTTGATTTGAGCTGTGTAGCTTTATTGTCTCAGTTTGAGATACCTGGGTTATGTAAGTGAGGGTATAAAGCACTTCTGTTTGGAACCCTTTGTCTTGGCATCCTCTTTAACACCGAAAAAACCCTTGCTTAGGAAAGGACTTGGACATAGATCATCGCCGCTGTCAGATTTCCTTCATCAGCAGCTCTCAAAACCTTTAGCAAAGTGGAGACCAAATTTTGTGTGTTTGATTATAGCTGCTGTTCTAAAATAATAAAAATCAATGCCTTATGAAACAGCATCACAGAATGCATTAGAGAAAAGCATCTCCTCAGCCTGTTACACTTGCCTGGGAATGGTTTTGCAGTTCTGTAAGGTTGCTGTTACAAGAGCTGCTCTCTGTAAATGATCTCTCAGGACAGATTTCTTTAGCTTGCTGTAAGGCTTCAGTGCCTTCTGCCATGTTTCACAAATATGCCAGGTAAACTCTGAAAATCATCATTTCTGCAGTTCATGCAGCAGGAGCTCAAGCTCAGGCAAGTGCCTGGAGCTGGCACTGCTGCAGGAAGCAGTTCTGCCTGTTCCACCCCCCTGACCTGCTTACAGATTCTATTTTTTATTTTTATTTTTTTCACCTTCCCCAGGCATCTACAGTGCTGCACAGTGAACCCGTCACCTGAAAACAGCCAGTGGAAAAATGGATTTGTTTTCAGCTGCACCAGTTCCCTGACCTGGTTCACTGAATGACCAGGAAGGTGATTCTGGAGCATTTCAGAAATGCCACACTGAATTCCTGCTTGCTGTGTGTGAGTGGGATGGGTGAGGCAAAGTCATGTCTGGGCTGGGCGGTGAAATAGTTGCATGTCTGGGTGGTGGTGGGTTTTTATCGTGTTAGGGAGAGGGAGAAGGCCCAGCCAAGTTGGTTATGTGAAACCAGCTTCGTAATTTTTTTGGTTTGTGTTTCAGCAGGCTTCAGAAAGGGCAAATTTTTATATTGCACAAATACGTTTTCTTCAGTTTCTGGTGCAATTCACACATTCTTGATCGTATAGGACAAAATTAAAAGAGGACATGCAGTGTTCATAAGTGAGTATTTGATATGTGAAAAAAGCTTGTGACTGTTCCATAGTATAGTGTGATTTCTAAGCATGAATTTGGAGTTACACTGAGCAGATCCTTGTATCAAAACCACCCACAGCCCACCTTACTAACTTAAGTCCTGATTCAGCTTTAGCTGAAGCTGGAGAACTTTCTTAATGACTTTGGAAAAAAATAGAATCAGGCTCAGGTTTATGTGTAACATTGATATTGTGTTAGTCTGGGAGAATTGAATATTAATTTTCTTGTCATTTTTCTGACAAAAGAATTTGGTTTACTAGAAAGACTAACGTGTCTTTGCAATACTGTGACTGCCTGGTTGTGATTGGGGTGCCGTTTGCATTCTGTGGCTTTGGTGGAGGTTATATTAAAATAACAAACTATTTTATCCTCAGAATGAAGGGGTGAATAAAACAGAAGAGCCATTCTTTAGGAGCGTGTGCTAGAGAGCAGGAGAGACACGACCTGTTCCTTGACATGACGATGTAGTCTTGCTCATGAGGGCTTTTATTGTCACTTCATCGTTGTTAAAGGGGTTCTTTTGAAGTAGTCAGTGTCATTTAAATGTCACCTTCTTTGTTTCACTGAAGTGAATTAGGCCCAAATTAGGTAATTTTCAAAGCTTCCTGCCAGAGTAAGGTATTTGTTCCTGACAGCTGTACAGTCATAGCTTTGCACACCCTGGTATTGGTCACAATAACTGTGTCTGTATGAAATGCCACTGCAGGACCATTTGATTGGGTTCTCTCATAGTCTCTGTCACAGTAGTGATTTTAACATCTGATTCCTTTTAGTCTCTTTCATTGTGACAGCTCTGGGGTTGGGTGGTCTCAAGGACAGAGAAAACACCACGTGAACTATTCCTGTCAGTGCTCCTGACTCCAGGTACGCAGTCAGACACGTAGGCAGTCGGTGAGTTCTGTGCAAAAGTACCAGCTGGTTCCTTTGGAGCATCTAAAATTAAATCATTGCTGCCAGGATGGTGTCCACTCAATTATTCTTCCCGCTGCCATACCAGCTGCTGTAGGAGTAACAAAAAGTCATCTTCTTACTAAAATGCCGGAATATGTGCTTGCAGGACATTCAGGGATTAACTATAAAGAGTTTAGAGTCTCTGATCAGAAAATGATGGGAAAGTCAGGCAGAGAAACCAGTGAGTAAAATAGCATCAAAAGCAGTAGAAATGGAAAAGGAGCTGAGGAAGCGGAATCGTGTCCTTCCTCTGGGAGGACAGTGGCACAGTTCCTTCTTCCCCTCCGTTGTCTCCAGGAAAGAGCTACTCATTTTGCTGGCTTTAAAACACACAAACGAAAAGAATATGAGACCAAGTTACTGGGTCAATAATGATGTGTAAGCGTTGTTATGCTTTAATGCAGAAGGCTGAGGAGGAGGGGGAAGGAGGTGTTGCTGTGAGAGGTACTCGTTACTGATAAAGGAGCGCTGGAGAAGGGGAGGAATGACCAGAGGTGGATGTGTAGGCTGAGTGTATTGCCTGAAAAGCTTGATTTCAGCAACACTGGACTGGTTGAACTGGCTTAGTCTGATGCACAGATGGGTGAATGAGGGATGAGCAGAAATCTGCAACTGTGGAAGAGTTTGTCACTAAGCCGTGTTATTGCTGGGTCTGCTTTAGTAGAGGTGTAGTGGTGTCGTAGAATCGGTTTGTGTGGGACTTAAAGCAAACATCTGAGCAGAAAGAGAGCAAAGCCCTTGAGTTGGCTGTGGAGGCTGCAGGGTCTCCTTTATTATGCCCTTTGAAAGGAGCTGAGCAAACACTTTGGGGATGGCGTGATGTCTCAGAGATGGAGAGCTGATCTAAGCAAAGAACAACAAAGTGGCTGTCGGTAATTCCAGCATTAGAGCTGTGTTGCTTAGATAAGTTTGGTCAGTTCAGTGGCAATCTTTGTAATGGAGTCTGGCTAAAACTTTGGAGGCTCTTACAAGAGGAATCCACTGTCCTTATTTAGTTCTTGAAATTGTATTTTGTATAGCAAACAAATGGCATTTTGGCAGCTTTTGTTACATTTTGAGGGGGCACTGGGCAGAGAGCAGTTGAGAGCAAAATGTCTGCCCGTACATATTTCAAGGATATGAGTTGGCAGGGAGCTAAAGCAGCTTCTCAGGTGATGGTCACCCCATCCACGCAAAAGGAGGTTATTGTGTTCTGTTTGGTGGATACCAAACAGGAATGAAGATGTTGTTTGGGCTTTGTTCCATCCTTTGGACTTGTGTCTAAGGTCAGACATTAGCATTTCCCTCCTCCTATCTTGCAGCAGGGTATAGAGATGTTCTGATTTTGTGCAAAGGCATCTGATACTCAGCCAGATGCTCGTTGCCTTGAAACATTTTGAACTCTCTCCAAATGCTTAAGATCCAAAAAGGCCTGGAGCCTGCACATCCTCTGCAAGGCAAGATGTGACTGTTAAAATGTTAGTGACTGTTTATGGTAAGCATGTGATTAAGTCACATTTTGAAAGCTCCTGTTTAATATTTTTTCCTTTTCCATATAAGATTTTGTGTGTGTGTGTTCCCTTTTGAAGAGAACATGCACTTTTAAAGAGACAGAACAGTTCCCTTTTAAGGTGAGCTTACAGGAATGATAATTGAAGTTACCTTCTCTGCTTTGCTGGAAGATGATGGCTTAGGTAGATGCTGTCATGATTAAAGTGTTGTGCTTAATGTTCCCAAGGGAATTCTGTTTGACTCATTCAATGTGTTCCTCCTTGGCTATATTAAAGAGAAATTGTGAATCCATTGTTTGGAGGAGTTGAGGCTCAATCTCTGAGCTGTATATAGAAACATTTGGTGGTGTGGTGGTCCTGAGAAATGAGAAACTGCAGGTGTTTGAAGGGTGGAATGGAGCGCACCATCCGCACAAAGGCTCTGGTGCTGACATGTTGGACACTTGGTGTTTGGGGCCAGTCCTGCTGCCAGAGGAGGTGTGTCACCCTCACCATCACCCCGGACACTGCGGTGTCCCTTTAGCGTTCTGTCATCCTTCCCAAGTGCTGCGTGCGTTCCCAGGGGACTTCGCCAAGCCCTGCATTGCTCAGTTCCTTCTGTGTAAGAACCTAACCAACATTTTGTTTGTTTGGAGACAAAGGGGAAGGGGGGCAAAACTGTAGTGGCATAACTTTGTGCCATGTATGCAGTCACAGCGTTCTTCCCAGCACTGGTGTCATTTATCTGCCGGGGTCCAGCCAGAGCCTGGTTGCTTGGAGAGCTTGTCCCACCACTTTCCATGGTGGGAGGTGGAGATTGCTCCTCTGGGCTGTAAAGGGCACCACTGACTTCTGCATTTTGCTGTTCCTCTTGTGGTTTTTGACCTTCTTGTTTCAGAGAGCCTGAGATTAAATCAGTTTAGTGCAATCCCAGGACTGCTTTATAGGATTCCCTCTTGGAAACCCCAATGGGAGATGCACCTGAATAGATTTTTATTTTTTCTTTAGCCTGACCCCTCCCAAGACCCTCTTCTGTCAGATCTCAGCTGCCCATGGGAGCGGTTGTTGGGTGTGAGCTGTGGCTCTTCACACATCATGCAGTGCGTTGAGTATTGTTAAGGAACTGGGAGTAGCTGTAAATCCTACTAACCAACCTCTCTGGGACTAAGTCAAAGGGTCTGCATAGGGAAGTGGTGGGAAAATGTTCACTGACTTGTACTAAAACAAATTTTTATTTCTTTTTAATTATATTTGTTTCCTTTTCATTACCTCTTGAGTCTTCTCTCGTTTTAAAAATGTTCAGGCTGATTGCACAGGTCAGTGGGTCTCGCTTTGCATCATCTCCTATGAGCTGCTGACAAATGTGACACCAGAATTTCTGTGATAGAAATATGTTTGGCTGAAAAAGCTATCAAAAATATTTTTAATATTTTGCAAGTGAGCTTAGTTGACAGGTAATGCATATTCAGTTAGAATCCATTTACTCCAAATCTCAGACTTGAATAATATTATGTCTAATTATGTGTTTTAAGATTTGGTGTAAAATGAATAGTGCCATGGAATATATTATTGTTAAAACTAATTTGTGCAGATTTCAAAGCAAATCTATGTCGCTCTGTGTAGTGACTGTCGGTGCAAGACACTTTGCCTTGCCCTGGTTTTACAGTGGATGGTTTTGTCTGTTTCCCAGGGCACAGATCTCACGGTGCTGGCTGTGCTGTGTAAAAGGGCCTGCGTGGGTGGGTGAGCGGGTTTGGAGCTGGATCTGCTGCCCACACATCCATGGGGGCTGTGGCTTCACCTCGCTGGCCTTCCCTTTCCCTTGGAGGGAGGGGAGAGAGGACAGGCAGACAACCAGGCTGCTGTGAGGAGGAAAAGCACAAAAAGGCTGCAGAGGGTTGTGGGAAACTGCTTAGTGCAGAGGGGCTGCAGCTAAAACTCATCGTGGGTTGGTTTAATTGATCTCACTGATTAACTTACTGCTGCTGCAGGGAAAATGATGCTCTGGTGCTGGTTGTTCTTATTTTCTTCCTGAGCCTGTAGCACTCATTTGCCTCTGATTATATTTGTTTTCTTCAGAGCAGGTAATCCTGGTGTGATCATTCAGATGCAGGAGATCAAAGTGAAAAAGCAATTGAGGAGATTAATAGTGAGAGCCCTGTTCTGGTTTTTTTTAACGTTTAGAAACTGGTTTTTAATGAATGTGTTTCTTTGCAAGGACTGAGCTGTGAACATTCACTGTCTGTTGAAGGTGATGAAGTATTTTCCTATTCAGGGAAGTATTTTCCTGTTGGGTTGTGGTTACAGGTGTAAAGCCACCGTTAATACCCATTGTGAGAACAGAAGCTCTGGGGTATTGTGTGGAGGCTGTTCTTTCACTCGCTCCTGTCACAGCTTAGGGTTTCTTTTGGAAAATACACTCCTCGATTAAGAATCCCTTCTGAGCCTCGGTGTCCTGCCCAGTCAGAGCTCCAGCTGTGGCTTTATCCTGCTGTCGTGCTCAGTCGATCAGAGTGGAGTGAACACTGAAGAAATGAGATGATTCAGTAAAGTCCTGTCTGTCTGATGTCAGCTTTGCAAGCAAGAGGGTGTCACTTTGAAAAGGTATCACAGCTGAAATATCCTCACTCCTCAGAATGAATGGTGCCCCACAGTAATTGCTGTGACTGTGCAGTCCCCCTTCCACCAGCACTCCAGCGCTGTGGCCATGAGGGGCCACCAGTGTGGCATTGATGGGGTGTTGCAAAATTTGTTAAACCACCCTAGAAATCTCTTTTTAGATTGTGTTTGGTGCATAATTTTTGCTTGTTTGGTCCGTAATTTCTGCTTTTTTGCTAACGATGGTGATTGTGAAACCACCCATTTGTTCAGCAAAGCACAGTTGGCACCACTACCCACATTCTTGGGCACTGAACTTAATCTTTGATCTCTGTTACAAGGTAACCAGGCTCTTTGGCCCCTGCACAGAAGTGGATTCTGTAACATCTTTCACACCTTCGCTTTATTTTTTTACAATCAGATATTTGTTTCTGTAGGGTTAAGTCAGTAGGAGATGATGCCAGTTCAGGTCACAGTTGAAATCAGGAGGGCTCTGTGTGTGTGATTTCTACACCACATCCCCAGGTGCTTTAGTGCATCTCCAAGATGCAGGAGCACCAAGTCTGGTGTTCTTTTGGGAAATAGAAGTATAAAATTAAACACAGGGCTGTGATATGTTTAGGAATAACAAAAGTGTGTCACTTGCTCTGAGCTTATGCTCTACCAATTTTAAACTGGTAGAAACAAATTCTCATCACAAAACTACATACCAGAGAGTCCCAGTGGAGAACACTTACAATGCCAAGGCGAACCTGTTAAGGTCCATCTTGTGCTCCATGTGTGGTCCCATAATTCCAGGCATGGTTGCAGTGCCACTGCAGGTTGTTGTCCAGGCAACAGGAGCGCTGACTCTTCCCTTACCCTTGTAACTTGATTGCTGTAATGGCTTCTACACATATAACAGAATTTAGCCTTTCCTGCTGTATCCATTGTTACCTTATCAGGACCAGTCCTAACACTGGCAGCACAGGGGTCTTCAAGGATGTCTGTCAGCACCACACAGTTAACTGTGTCTGTCTTTGAGTGAGAGCGCTGCTGTGGCCAAGGCCTACTTTTACAAGGCTGTTCTGTAAGGGAAACCCAGCAGTGTAAGGGGTTTCCATGTACTCGTAACCTGAGCAAGAAAAATCTGTTTGTTTTCTCTTTGAATGAAGCATTGTCCTTTTCTTGTTCTGTGTCATTGGGCCTGGTGCTGAGGAAACCCAAGAGCAGCTGGAGTTTCCCTCATGCCAGTCCCAGCACCCACATCTCAGTTGGGGCACCCTTGGCAGCCACATCCATGGCAGTGCCACCAGCCTGGCTGTGCTCAGACCCCTGCTTTGCCTTTTTCCTTTGAGCTGCTGCATTTTAGTGCTTTCTTCCTTGTTCTTGCCAAGGATTTTTACCAATCCCTTTGTCCCTGGAGGTAAGTGGAAACCCTCAGCAAGAAGGACACAATAGCCCATTCCTCAGAACTCTGCTTTTAACTTGTAACAGGATTAATGACTTAGACTGTCTGAAGGTAATCCTTTAAATGTGTTACCTCCAAACAAATGAGTTCCCTGCTCCACCCTACAGTATAATTAGGCTTTTGATGAACTTGGAGCACTTGTAATTGAAATAGTCCTGAAGCAGAAAAACCTTTTGTGGCATTTGATGATCACACATCAGTCAATGCATTAACAGTAGAATTCAGCCATTCCTGCTGATCTGGCTGCAGAGGGAGGATCTCTGTATGTGCAAGGTAACTCACCATCACAATTCCATGTCTGTTCCCTGGCAGGGTCAGGATGGCCACCTCAACTCTGGAGAACCAACTGCAGAGTGCCCAGAAGAACCTGCTGTTCCTGCAGCGGGAACACGCCAACACCCTGAAGGGGCTGCACGCCGAGCTGCGCCGCCTGCAGCAGCACTGCACAGGTACCTCACTCCTTGGAGTGAGTGACTGCTCCCCACTTCAGCAGTGGAACTCAGCAGCAAAGCCCACCAGCAGGGTGGATTTAGCGCCTTCAGTTTGTATCTCATGGCAAACTGGCTGACCAAAGCCAGTATTTTTTCTTTTTTTTTCTTTAAAAAGCTGATAGTTCAGTTGTTTTACGTATTTGCTAATTTGCTGTGAATCTCCTATTCTTGCTTTGGGCTGTGGGAAGAGTTAATTCTGTATTTAGATAAGTCTGTCATTGTAAATCTGCTCACCAGGTGCTGTATGGGCTCCATGATGATGTCCTAACAAAAATAAACAACTTTTTTTCCTCAGATTTAACCTATGAGCTGACTGTAAAGAGCTCAGACTTGTCAGGTAAGGAATACATGGCATTTTTCTTTTAATGTTTGTGTTCAATTTACAAATCTTTTCCAATGTTTGTATTTTCTTTTCTACTTTCCAGACTTAGTTATTTATGAAGTAAATGTCAGAAGTTCTTTACCAAGGTCACACAGGAAATCTGTGAGAGAGCCAGGAATAGCACCTGGAATTGCTGACTCCACTAGACAGTCAGTTCCCTTCTTGCTATATGGGAACACAGGACACAAATTTTAGGGGCAGAAGAGTGAGACTATTTTTAAAACTTAGCTGAGCTGGTGCTGTAATTAACCACAAAGCTTTTATTTTTATATATATATGTGTGTGTGTGTGTGTGTGTATACACTAGATCCTAGTTATTTTGTATGTGTTGAGTTAACAAGAGGTGAAGAGCAAGAATAAGATAACTCCTTGAGATTAACCCCCTGGATCAGGGATGGTGTGGGATGAGTGTTAGCTGAAGTTAGTCTTCTGGATTCTTCTTAGGGATGGCAAGAGGAACCCTATTGCACTGTTTTACATAGTGGCTGTTATTAACTTGAAACACTTCTGCTTCCCATGTTCTTCCAGAAAGTGGTGGTTCACGAAGTGATGAGCTCAAAAGTAAGTGCAAAGATCTTGAAGCTCAGCTGAAAATCAAAGAGGCTGAAAATAGCGAATTGTTGAAAGAACTTGAACAAAAGAACGCGATGATAATGGTGCTGGAAAACACTATTAAAGAAAGAGAAAAGAAGTATTTGGAAGAGTTAAAAATGAAAAGCCATAAGCTCAATATGTTGTCCAGCGAACTGGAGCAGAGAGCGAGCACGATTGCGTATCTGACCTCTCAGCTGCATGCGGCAAAGAAGAAGCTGATGAGTGCCACCGGGACTTCGGAGGGGACCCCGTCTGGCAGCCCCGTGCTGTCCAGCTACAAACCGTCCCCTCCCAAGGACAAACTGCCGGAGACGCCGCGGCGCAGGATGAAGAAGAGTCTGTCGACACCGCTGAACCCCGAGTTCGAAGAGGCCTACAGAATAGGGTCGGAGAGCCGGAAGCTGGTGCTGCGAGAGCCCGTGGATGCCATGCCCGATCCCACGCCCTTTCTGCTGGCCAGGGAAACGGCAGAGGTGCACCTGATTAAGGAGCGGCCGCTGGTCATTCCCCCGATCCCGTCGGATCGCGCGCCCGGCGAGTCGCACAGCCCCGCCCGCGAGAAGCCGCACAAGGCGCACATCGGGGTCGCCCATCGCATCCACCACGCCGCGCCCGCCCAGCCGCAGCAGGAGGTGGAGACGCTGGCAGTGGATCAGGTCCACGGAAGCAAAGTGGTCAGAAAGCACTCGGGGACAGACAGAACTGTCTGAGCACGCCACGGAAGCGGTTCTGTGCTGGTTATGCACTGTGAGCCTGTAGGGTAAATAGCACCTGCGGTGAAGTTTCTTTTGACGCCCCATGCATGCCAAACTCCTCCCGGGTACATCATTAATACATTTTGCTCTAATGAAACCTCCTAGGACTGTGTTCATATGGCAAGGTATATAACCACTCCATGCTGTGGCCAAATCAGGGGGACCTGACCGCTTGCTTCCACGTGCTGCTCTGTTTATTGTAATGCTCGTGTGGACAAAGGCACGGGCTGGGTTAGTGAGCGCTCTTAGAGAGAACACCCCTCCCTCACACTGCAGCCACACGTGTCGGCTGTTAACATTTGACCTGGCAGGGGTTCTCTTGTCTACACTCTGTGTGTGAGCACTCCAGAGCCACCACTGACCTCTGCCACAGTCGCTCTTGCAGCAGCACGGAAAGCTGGGCACATGTACGTTCACTTTAATGACCTAAGGACATCCCCGGAGACCCAGCAAGCACTACTTGATTAATCCTAAATACTTTGGTTTGTGGCTTTAAGTAAAATATGGGTGGGGGAAGCACCATTTAAAAGGTTAACAGCCTTCATAGGAAGACTATGAACACTGGGTTGTTTGTGGGGATTGTTTTGGGGTTTTTTTTAATCGAATGGCTTCACAACACATTTTATGCTAGTCAGTACACTGCATTTGTAGCACCTTCCATACTGGCTCAGAGCTCCTTTTCCAGAGGGGAACTGTAACTGGCTATCCAATATGGAAATGGTTCTTTATGCTCTAACCTGCACTTTTTTTGTAAAGGGATTATTTTTGTTTCCTAAAAACCTGAGTCTTGTTTTGGGCATCATCAGACAGTGCTGGCTGCTGCCAGCTTAGGAACCTGAGCTGCCCCTCTGAAATGTGAATATTAGTTTTAAGCGATGTAACAGATTCATACAGGAGAACCTGGCATCCTTGATTTCTGTCCTTGTGAATTGGGATGGACTTGCCTTGCACTTGCCCAGATTCCCCTACTCCTTTCTAGTAAATAGCAGGTAGACCCAACAGCTGTTAGACTACTTGATTCTTTTTTGTATTATTTTTTTCTAGGAAAGAAAGGCATACTAGGAGCTGGGAGGGTATGTAGTTTTGGGGAAGGAGCATGAATTTGTCCATTTTTCTTACATTCTGATCACCTCTGCTTCACTCTTGTCTGCAGCCTCTGAGTAGGACCAGCAAGAAACACTGGCTCCCAAATGCTGCTAAGCTTATGATGTGCCTTTAAAAATTTGGAACGTTAATTCTCTGTGACAGCTGATGAAGGATCCCTGCCTGCCCTGCCCCTCCCCTCGCCAGCTGTAGTCTGCCCTTCGTAAGCTTTTTCTGCAGCTGTGTTGGTGTGTGTCTCCCTCCAGAGCCTGGGGCCACTGCCAGCGCCCCAGCAAAGGCCCTGGCAGGCTGGCAGAGCTGTTCTCCCGCCCGTGGTCCTGCTTGATTCCTGTGCAGCATGACCCTTCCAGCAAGGCTGATCCCGGGCAAGGCTCTGACCTCTGCCCACCCTTTGTGCCCTCTGTCACTCGCTGTCCCAAAGCCCCAGACCCACCCAGCCTCGCGCCTCGCTGGCTCTGTGGTAGGAATTTGTTTCACAAGTGGTGGGGAGGGGTAGGGAAAAGCTGTGTTCCCGGACAGGGGTTGGTTAAAGCAAAGTTGTTACTCTGAGGGTTACTGTTTTCACGTGTATTGCATTAACCAGCAGCGGGTTTGGTTACTTTGGTTGTGACACCATATTTTTATGGTCATGTGTTGTATGAGTGACCTACCCTGCCACTTGTTGGAGGCCGGTGGGAGGCACCGCTTCCAGGCACCGCAGAAGTGATGCTTTGGGCAATTAAAGACATTTCTTACAACCACCCAGGCAAACTTTAGTCTTTGTGTGTGCGAGACCAACTTACTCCCTCTTTGCATCCACAGACCAGCTTGGCGCCTTTCCAGAAGGAAATACAAGCTACAAAAAACACTTTATTCTTCAAACATGTTTAGTGGGAGTATAATACAACCACGCTAATACTAACTAATGTCAGGTGTGCCTAAGTGAACACGACCCCACCCATGGTGCCAAATCTCTACCTGGGTTGAGGGTTTTTTCCCTGCGCCGCTGACGGGTTGGATTCTGGGGGAAGAACGTGGTGCCTCGTTCCGGCTGTCAGTCAGAGTTCAGGGTGAGACACACGCCCTGGAGCACCCAGTGGGAAATGTGCTTTGTCGTGTAAAGGTCAGCTTCAAACACGAGGCCGAAGCCCATGGCGTTGCGCCGCATGGACGTTGTGTACACCGGCGTCCGCAGCGTGTTCTGAAAGAGCGCGGAGGCAGCACGGACACTGAGCAGTGCCTGAGCTGCTGCACGGAACTGGAAACAAAAGGGCCTCACTTTTTTTGTTAGAGGTCTTAAATATCCAATACCCAGACAATGTAAATGTCCTTTATGTCATTATCTAGGGACTGGAAGTAATTGAAAAAGTAGGAGGAGTATAAGAGTGTCACAAGGTCCCTGTCCCAGAGTGCCTGAAGAGAAAAGAGGCAACAAATGCATCAATCCCCTTAGAACAGAAGGACTGTAATGAGGGGTAGTGTGAGGAGAAGTGTGAGACCAGCTGCTTCGATAAAATGCAGCTGCTGGGCCTGGGAGCTGTGGCAGCAGAAGGAAGGTAGAGAGCCATACCTGGAGTCTGAGTCTGTGTGCTTCCGTGGGGATGATCTTCAGGATGGGCAGCTCCACCACCGGGACACGGGGCCTGCTCTGGATAAGGCAGCCCTGCTCTGTGTCCCAGTCTGCTCCTTCCAGGAACAGACCAGAAACATAGCAGCCTGTGAAGGCAGAAAATGCAACATTTGGGTAAACTGAGCTCCTAGAAAAGATCCCTTTAAGATGACTGTTCCTGCAATCCCTATTCTGGGCACTACAGTCACCACAAACACACTGCATTTCAAACTGCAGTTTTATCATCCAGCTGTATTAGGAAATCAAATTAAATTGTCTCAGTTGCAGTACACATAAACAGTAGTAGGAATAAATCCAATTTGCTGCCCTCCAATTGCCCAAGTCACAGAGAGCTTTGTAACTCCCCTGGGTGTGATCATTGGGTCACTGAGAGCAGGTGAAGGGTTGGGACAGTTGTTCTGCTACAAATACCAAGCAGAGCATTTAGATTTAATAAAAACAATGAGACTTTTTTCCTCCTCTGTTCCCAAGCAGAGCTGGTACACAGCTTGGTGTAGTGGTGTTATCAGAGCAGTGCTAGTCATAGATAACTCATAAAGAGATATTTACACAAAAAATGGTACATATTTGTAGGTACTTTTTGTGTAAGTACATTTCAATATATTATTTGTGGTGTAAACAGATCTATAAGCCTGCTGGGATTGGTAATGTTCTAGGCATAAAGAAATCAGTGTGTCTTTATATACAAGTACACACACACATATAGGGAGCAAGCAAGGGGGTGTAAGTTGAAATCCCTGCCTGTGGGTGGGAAGAGCTAAACAGGGAAGATGGTGCTTCATGCACACAGGGGCTCTGCAGGGACCACAACCCAGCTACTTCCCAGCTGGAAATCATGAGGACTGTGAAATGCAAACCCAGGGCAAACGCCTGCCAAGGTTTAACCAAAGTAATTTAGTGTGCCAAGCAATTTCTTTCTCTCACCAATTAACTACTTTGTTATTTTTGCCAAATAGTTGTAAAAACACCTACCCTGAAGGGGCCCTTCAGTGATGTCTTCTGCTGTCTTGTACTTGGTTACCTCTGTGTAGAGGGTGGAGTGATCCAGGGGCCACCTGTTTTTCCTGCAGGTGGCTTGAACAAGAGCGGTCAGGTAGGACTCAGGAATGTGCAGGCCCGACAGCCACATCACGTAGGGCTCCCCCTCATTAACCTGCAACCACAGGCAGTGATGGGCAGCACCTGCTACTCGGCCCTGCACTGCTCGTAGAGAGGAGCCAGGGTGAGTCTGCCTTGCCTCCAGTTAGGCCATAATGGCACCAGTTCAAGAACTTACCTAAAGTGTTCGCTGCCTTCTGCACCAACCTGCACAGCACATCGTGCAGGTTAACAAAACAAAAAGCTTTCTGGAGGCACTTGCTTACCCAGCTGGTGTACTGGTTATATCGATCTCTGAAGAAAATAATCCAATTTCCAAGTGTTTTGAGTGTGTCAGGGGCCAGCCGCCGCCAGATCCCAGGAATCTGCCCATTGAAGAGAGCCTGAGCCACATCATCCAGTTCACTGCTCATTCCAACTTCCCCAGCCAAGGCCTGCAATGATGGTAAGAGTTCTGAGAGCAGGCAAAGCCCAGCTGGTCCTTTGAGATGCTGCGATTTTACTTACACGTTGTAGCTCAGCCAATGACTTTCCCATTCGAACAATGAGCTTATTGAAACGTTCCAGTTCCTGCAACAGCACCACAGTCGTAGGGGAGATGTTTACTCCATAACCTTTACGTATGTGGTCAAGATCAAATACTTGAGGTAATTTGTTTTCTATATCCTTGGCAACATTTGCAATATATTCATCTCGACTAATTCCTGCACCAGTTTCACCTGAAACCAAAAAATTTTAGTGAGTCTAAATCTGTACTAAATCTTCTGAGAGAAGATTGAGAGCTGAGTTTTGGCCTCAGTCTCCCACCCTCTGCTGCTCTGACATTTGCTCAACAGCCCTGCATGTGCCTCTGGGCAGGTGTTGAGCTGCTCCCAGCCTGGCAGGGCTGAGCCCTGGAGCAGCTTTGCTACCGCTGTCCCGCTCCCTGTGCTCCCTGAGGCCGGGACACAGCCCCTGGATCCCCCCCCACACACAGGGGCTGCTGTCACTGTCCCCAGGGCTCAGCACTCGCCACTTGAGATGTCCTGTTCACAACCCCAGTTCAGACAGGGCACGCACCAGTTTGGGGCTGCAGCTCGAGCAGGAGAGCCCACATGTCCCGCACCGCGTGCATGTAATACCCGATCTCGGCGTTGGCGTGAAGGCCCAGGACCTCGGGGGTGTTGGAAAGTGGCAGAGCTTCTATGGCCTCTGAAATGCAACCACACAGGCTCTGTTAACCCAGGACACCACAGCAATTCTGCTATTTCTCTGCTTGAATAAAAAAATCAAATGCTAAAGCTGGTGTTGAAGCAATGCACAGATCAAATAAACTTTTAAACACACACACAGGAGACTCCTCCCCAGAAATATTATATATCACTTAACAAAATTACCATGGTGCTTTACTGAGGTTTTGTGGTTTGGGTTGGGTATTTTTTTTTTTTATAAACACCCAAGGAGCTCAGTGATAAAATCACATTCCAAAGGACTGCTCCTGTAAAGCAGTGGATTATAACTGCAATCCGTACACCAGCAGTGCCTGGTGTTCTGTACAACTTCTCACACCCAGCAGCCATGTATAGAGACAGCATATACTGGACTTTTTTTGTAATGTAGCAGGAAAAGCATTTCTTACCTACAAAGTCATCTTTTCCCTTCCCTGCTGGAATTTTATAATCAATTGTGTCGCTTTTATAGAAATGGAACACTTGGAATGTGTCGAATAGGAAATCCCCGAGGTACTCATCCATGTAGACCGTGAGGATGCGCCGGTCGAAGCTGTCGATCGCACGCCCACCATACATGACCTAGAAATCAGTGACATCGGTGTCACAGCACTGGCTTTTGGAGCAGAAAATAGAGTTTAAAAAAATCACTGAAAGGTCCAAAATGCTCTTTGCTTTTGCAGTGGCTGTGGTGCAACACTGTCTCCCTTATGGATCCCAAGGACATCTCCAGCCCTCTCTCAGGGCTCAGGCAGGAATTATTTGGCCTTGGTCTGGAGAGAGCTGCTCTGGGTGCTCCTCATCCCCTGTCTGGATGATCTGTGTGCAGTGGTACCTTCCTGAGGTACCAGCTCATGCCCAGCTGGGATCAAGTGCTGCAAAGTAACAGTTTCCTGCAGGATTTCATGTTGCAGCAGCTGCCAGTGCAGTGCAGCTGCACCAGCTCTGAGAACACACATTCCTGCAGCTCCAGTGATACCCCACGTGCCAACAGCTCTGTGCTCTTCCAGCACGGGCTCCCAAGGGCTCTCTCAGCATTAATTAAGCACCGTCCCTCCCTGTTGTGCAGTTGCACACAGTGGCCCCAATTCCCTGAGATTAAGGCCCTTGCTCAGGGCTACACTGGAGTTTCAAACCTGCCTAGGAATGACTCCCAGCTTTACTTGATGCAGCCCATGCAGAAAGGAAACTCCATTTATCTGAATTTTTGTGGCATCGTAGCACTCACCTCCCCAATCAGATATTTGAGACTGCTCCAAGGGATTTGATCATCCTTTTGTTCAAAAGCTTTTGTCAAGTATGTGTTAAGGATTTCCATGCACACCTAATGAATTTGTTGGAACATGTGAGATAAGAAGATTCATAAATCAGATATGCATATTCATAGGTTTTATTTAATGTAGTTCTCGTTTGAAAACTGACAATTACTTCTTTCTGAAATAATTAAAAAGTTAAGTATAAATCCTCTTAAGGAAAGAAACCCATGAGAGAGGCAACATAAACATGAAGGATTAGGAATCTAATTTTTAGCATCCCAAATTGACATTGTAGAAGATCAGGAGTCTACATGACTCCACAGAAGCAGAAAAAAATATTAAGCAAAATCAAATTGTGAGAAAGGTTAAAGCTGGATAAATTCTGTGTTTTCAAAAATAATCGGATCTACTCAAGAATATAAGAGCCATTGCAATTGTTTTCTTACCTGGAAATCAGATTCATTAAAATCGTATGGTACATTCCAGCCAACCTTCCCAAACTTCCTTCTCTCCTGAACCACAGCGTGGAAAAATGCCAGGACATAGACTAAGGATTTAAAGGCAGGATGTGGGCACTGCTCTAAGGCTTCCTGGGGAATTTTGAAGTAGGTGGCTCTCATATTCAATTTCAGACCATTAGGTGGTTCTGTAACAACCTATGAAAATAATTAGGGAAGCCATCAATTACTGGATTACTTGAGGAAAATAAGTTGTAAATATATCACATTAAAGAAAGCTATATGATGCAAGCTTGACATTTTAAGTAGTTTTTCAAATGCCTATAAAATACGGACTTTTTTCTTAAGTAAAGGCATGAAACAGACCTTTTAAGTTTATCAAGAGAACTCGATATTGTTTTAGAATTAGTCATGTTATTGGCAAGACATTAATATTTCTCATACTTGAAGATCTAATTTACTGAAATACCAGTAACTTTACACATTTTAGTGTGCCCTATATCTCTACAGTAAGATGGTTTAACAATGTGGCTTTACTGCTGATCAAACTGCCAGAGCTGCTTCCTGGCAGCTTTTTCAAAGAGCTCTGAAAGCTCAGTTCTCACTGCTCCTGGCAAGACCCACAAAGTGCAGATCTGCAGCCTTAAAGATCTGCTCCAGCTCCTTCCCACTGTTCAGGAGAACAGCCCAGAGCTGCCACTGCCACTGAGCCACTGCTTTCCAATCTGTGAAATGAAATAACCATGTCTACAGGACAGGTCACCACAACAGCAGTCAAGCAGTCACAGAAAAGAACATTAGGGCAGAATCATGGCTTGTGCCTTCAAAATAATCAGCTCAGCTTTTCTGTTCAAATGCTGCAGCCTGAAAACCAGGCTGCAGCAGCTGGAAATCATTATCCTATTCCAACGTCTGCTCCACTGGCACTGCCAGGCCGACACAAGCCTTGGTTCTGCACTGCAGCATCGGGGCTGACAGGGCTATTTCTCTCTCCAGATCCTCCTCACTTGTGGCAGCATTTAAATCTAAAGACAATTTGTCATATTTCCAGGTTTACTCATAAACCTCTCCTTTGAAATATCTGCTGAACAGTTTTCACCCAGAGGAAACACCCCCGTAAGATAAACGGGATGATGAAAAAAGGATTTGGCTTAATAAAGACAAAAAGCAAGTTCATAAGTCTGGGTCAGTGTGCTGCCCTCAGGTCAGGCTCCTCCCAGAGCCAGCCTGTTCTGCTGAGTACCAGTGCCAGGACATGCCCTCCTGCCTGGGGTTTCCCCACCTTTAAGGACTTCTGCAGGATTCCAACTGGGAAGCCCTTAGTTGGGTCAGTGGTCAGCCAGAGGCGAAAGTCTTCGTGAGGCTCTGTAATTTTCTCCAGGGCCTTTTCCAGATGGACGAGCCACTTCACCAAAAGGTGACAGTTCTGCAACATGAGCCACTGTCCATGAACCACTGCTTCCTCCAGCATCTGCAAAGCGATCTGAGGAGAGGGGGAGAAGCATCCGTGAGTAACTCTCTCTTTACCCTGAGAGCAAACTGCCTCTGATGGGCTCGTGCAGTGAGTTTTCCTGCTAGGAAAGTGGTGGTCTAAATGAGTCTGACAGGAGTTCTCCCACTGGCTGAAATCACAGTAAATTCAGTCAGCTGTTAAGCTTTGGCCATCCTGCCTTAGTGTCCAGAGCAAAAAGGAAAGTCACAGGAAAGGCAGGAAGAGCAGCAGGAGAACTTTCCGGTAGCAAACACTGTAACTTCCAACCACTTCATGTCCACAGTAACATCTTCTTATCTCAACTACTTTTTGACAGCCAAAAATGTGATTCTGAATCTGCCCTCACCCAAACCACAACAGCAGCCAGGCAGCCAGATGGCCCCTTTCACGTTCAGTAACATGCTATTCCCAGACTGACAAATCTACGTCAGAACCATGAGGTAACTCCTTTGAAAATGGAGCAGACCTACGGAAAGGAAATGTGATCAGTCCCAGAGCATTAGGAGCATGGCCTGCAATTCACAGCACAGCCTCACCCTCCCATCCAAGTTACCTCTTCTTGGCCTTGTCCCATGGCCAGGAACTTGAGTCTATCTGCTTTAAACTCTGTCCTCTCAGCCAGTTTCATGAGGTCACTGACAGGGTCAGAGCCAGGACTTAGAATGAAAACCACAGGTGAGAAAGGGGTGCTCTGCTGCAGGATGTCATCAAAGCTGATCACGGGGGGCTGCACATACCTGGCAGAGGGAGAAGCCCAGTAACTTGGCTGATTTGCACAGAGCAGCTGCCACGTGTGAACAGAGCCCTGTACACGAAGGGCAAAGCTCACCACAGGCTGCACATGGAAATCATTCAGACACAACCCCTGCTCTGCTCTTCAGGCAAATTACAGAACCATTGACAGAGCTGATTTCAGCTCCAGCTCTGTGTGAGAGGTGGGGCTGGGACCTGAGAGAGGACAAGGACTTACGTCTCGCCCATTGTCACTGTCACGTAGTCGGTCACTGCCCGGTACATCCGGTCCACCCGGAAACACCGCAACAGAAGGAGCTTCTGGAAGTCTGTGACATTGCCCTCATAGTGCATTGGCAGTGGGACCTGCTCCAGAGCATCTGTGTCGTACCACTGGCAAGAAAAGACAGCACACAATGCAAATGAATCCAATGGCTCTGTCAGGGAAATTACCAGGAAAGAGAAAACCAATTTGATGAATGAGGGGCCAAGAGACACAACAAAGACAAAGAAAGTCAATCAGCTGCAAGTAAATATTAAAAGTTCAGGTCAATGTAAAAAATCTAACTTTTTCAGCATAAAGTATTCCAGTCCAGAAACACATTTGCACTTTCACTTTATGTCAACTAATTCTCTTAAGATATAGAAAATAGCATCCCAAGAAAAAAGGTATTAACAGATTGCTTACGGGAAGACTTCTTATAAAGCAAGAACACATGGAATGAAGCTAAAGGAGGAACAAAGGAAATCTATGTTTGTCAATAGCCTACAGAACTCCCTGCCACAAGAAGATCAAAGTACAATTTAGCAGCACAAAAACACCAGTGAAATATTGACTGTTGGACAGAAAAAATTCCACTGACTTCAACAAGGCAAATAACTCCTCCAAGGCATTTGACTGACAAATAAAAATTTTACAACATACCAGGGAAGGTTTTTTGGTTTGTTTTTTAAATAATATAATCCTTAATTCTTCTGCAAATACTCTGATCACTAACTGAGGTCAAGAAGCAAAGAAAGGGCTTGAGGGAAGAATCCCAGAGTGACATCTCTCCTGTGGAGTGCTGTGACACGTTGCATCACACTTGAACATTTAATACCAGAAGAAAAACTAGGAGAGAAAGCAGCACTGCAAAAAAGCACATACATTTTTCCATACATCTGGATTTTCTTCCACATCATCTGGAAGAGATTCAAATTTCTCAGGAAATAGTTCAGACAAGCGAATTAGGTCTTCCCAGCCTTGATCTGGAAGCCAAGCGAACGGTTTCTTTCGGGCACTCTTCTCCAGAGAAATATTGCCTAGGCACATTCAGAAACCAGAGTCAGTGTCCATGTCAGAAATTCTCCAATGCATGACCACACATACAGTCTCTCTGCACAGAGGAACCAAGAGGAAATTTGTTCTGGGAAGCACTGTAAGATTAGACTGCTCTGCTGAAGGAAAAATTGCATTTTACAAGTGCTTGCAAAAGCCAGAATTTTATCTTTGCAAACATTTCTAAAATTAGGTATACACAGTCAGAAAATAACTACAGATTACTTTCTCAGGTAACATCCTAACAACTAGCTAAAGTGAAATAGAAATAGCACGATCCCCAGTTTGTGTAAGCCAACACAGTGCTCCTCTCCTCAGTGGAAGAGCACCCCTTCCTGAGGTGCTGGCTCATAGTAAATCCTATCTAGTCAAAGATCTGTCTTCAAAAGATCTTTTAGTTATTGCTACATAGAGCTACACACTTACATATAAATATTGACTTTACCTTTCAAAAAGAACTCAAATTCTTCTTGTGGAACTCGGCCTTCAGCTTGTTCTATCTTGACAGTCATATTAAAGGAGTACAGCAACTTGTGCTTCTCAAACAAGCCTGTGTTACAAGGACAGCATTTTCAAAATCAGCTGCTGAAGCTTGTGGAACTGGAGCAATCTTTTAGTCCACATCCTGCATCTGTTGTGGGGTTGATGGGATGCTCCACCCCTGCAAGTGCTCAAGGCCTTTGTAGATGGGGCCCTCAGCAACTTAACCTAGTGAGTGGCATCCCTGCCCATGGCAGGGGATTGGAACGAGATGATTCCTAAGGTCCCTTCCAACCCAAATTATTCTGTGATTCTATGACCCACAAAGATCATTTGGTTGACAGGTGGAATTGATGATCTCATAGGTCTTCTCCAGCCTGAACAATGCTACGAGTCTATGATCAGGGGGATCAAAGTTGGGGCTTTGAATCAGGCTTGAGTCACTACAGCCCCTGTGAGCTCCATGGCTGCTTTTACCATTCATAACTGTGTTAAGAAAAGCATTTCTGCAAGAGTCATGTGGGTAACGTGCATAGTTCCCTCTGACAGAAATAGCAGGGAGTAAAGTGTGAACCAGGAGCGGTGCTGAGACCTGGACATCACTGAACTCCCTGCTTGGTAACCTCCCTCTTGAACATGAAGCAGCTGAAGTCAGGGCTCTGCCTTTATTTGCACAGCACAGTCTCAGCCCCTGGCTGAACGGCACTAACCTGTGCAGCCATAGTTGTAGGTGTTCATAGTCAGTGTATCCATGATGTTCTTCAACCTCTTCGGAAGAATAGGACTGGGCATGGACTTCCGGAGAGAGAATCCAAAAACCTCCAAGAAGGAGACCAGTGAGAACTGGTACATGATGTTGACAAATGCCATTTCAGCCAACACAGAGAAGAGAATGGCCCCTCTCTTGGCAGCTGGTCTGTAGCCATCTCGGAGAAGGTCGATATCCGCTGCTGTCGTCTCAGCCAGCTTCAGTTTCTCAATCACCTGGGCACACAGGGATTTTATACACCTGTAATTACTGTGCTGATCCAAAGGGGATCTGTTACACCACAAATACCAGAGCTGTTCAGCGCCTGCCTCTCTGTGTGACTGCAGAGAGAATCTGGGCAGGTAACTCAAAAGTTGTACTAATTATAAAAATAAAAAGTTAGATAAAAATAATCCCACTCTGTATATTTATGAAAAGTAAAGGCAAAGATTTACACAAAATCACAGAAATAATGTGGGAAAGGCCCTCTGGGGATCTTTAGTTCAACTTTCTACCCAAAGGTTGATTATGACCACCACTAGGATCAGGTGCAGCATGGCTTTACCCAGCTATGGCCTGAAAACTCCAAGGATAGATTATTTTGCTTTAGAACTGTAAACAAACATTACTTTGGTCCTGCTAAGGACTTCCCTGAAGTTAGGATTTGGTTCTCTTATCAATAAAATAGTGCCCGATACTGAAAGATGCAACACATTCATGAGAAAACTCTCCATTTCCTTTCAAACTATTTGCAAGCTTCAGGGTTGAAAGATGAATCACAATGAAAAAGGAAAGACTATGTTCTGTTCATAGACATCCTTCCAAAAAGCCCAGAGCTGGTACCTCAGTAGCTTTGAATTTTGTCTCTTCCAAGGTGTCCACCAATTCCTCGTTGTCCAACATGTTTCCTGTGGAAGTTGACAGCCCATGAAGGAGAGTGTCTTCCAGATCTTTTAGCAGGTTTTTGTTTTCACTTGTCTCCTGGATGAGACGTTCTCTCTGTTCCTCCAACTCCCTCCTTTCAAAACCTGTGATGACGCTGAGCAGCTGATCCTCCAGGCCCTTGAGTGTAACTGCAGGTACAACACATGGACACAGCACAGCGTTCTGTAAGCACAGAACAGTTTTTATACAACTTATTTAATCTCAAGCCTCTCACAAAACTACAGCAATGCAACAGAGTGACTTGGTTCATGACTCTGTATTTTATTTCTACCAAAGCATCCTCACCTGACCAGTGCAGGAAGAGATATTTAGCTCAGTTGCAGATTAGAAGAGAGAACTGAGAAGGATTTTCTATTAAATCAGATGCTAAGGGAGAGTATGGATTTTTTAGTCTCACTTAAATTTCAGACAATGACCCAGGCCCTAAATTTGCATAATAATATGCATAAACAGCATAATCCCTACTTTTTTATTAAGTACACACTTACCTGTATAATTGATAACAATAGCTCTGCCAAACACAGAGGGGGAATACTTTGGGTTTGCTAATTTGGTGTTCAGGTACAACTTAAAATTACTGTCATAGTCAACTTCTTTGTCCCCCAGGACAATGAATGCTCGCCCCTGTGCAACTTTGATATTCTTCTCTAAGACATTGTCTATCACAGGGTCGATGTATTCATCAACACTGTGCAACAGGAAAGGGGTTCCATATTTTATGGCCTGCTCTAGTTGTTTCAGGAAATCTGGGTCATTAAAGGAAGCCATCTGCAAGAGAACAATGGGAAAACGTGAAAGGAGAATTGATACTCAATTTGCTGGACATTATTATTTTGCAATAGCTGCCAACACTAACGAAGTTTGCTCTTTGCTGCTTTTTGTCTTTCCTCTGACAGATGATATAAACTGCACTTGTACAAAACAGTAAAGGTGCTTTTTCTGATTAGCTGAAAATAATTTCCACTTGGAAATTACCCTTTAAAGTTCTAACTGTGCCTCTAATTGTTTATTGTCCTACATGGAAGTTCCGTCCTGGAGCTGAGATAAATCACAGCCTACACCAGCCTTTCGGTTAGACTCTTTCTGCATGTGCAGACAGGCTGAGAAAGCTGGGGTTGTCCATCCTGGAGAAGGCTCCAGGGAGACTTTTTAGCACTTTCCAAAGCCTAAAGGGGCTCCAAGAGAGCTGGAGAGGGACTTTTTACAAAAACTATTAGCAGTAGGACAAGGGGGAATGGCTCCAAACTGAAAGAGGCCAGGGTTAAATTAGATATTAGGAAGGAATCTTTCCCTGTGAGGGTGCTGAGGCCCTGGCACAGGTTCCCAGAGAAGCCGTGGCTGCCTCATCCCTGGCAGTGTTCAAGGCCAGGCTGGACAGGCTTGGAGCAACCTGGGATAGTGGAAGGTGTCCCTGCCCATGGCAGGGGGTGAGACTAGAAGGTCCTTCCCAATCATTCAATGATTCTGTGATACATAACTGGTTCCCCATTCAAGGTGACAGATATTTATGAAGCTTTGAAAACAACCAGCAATGAGGCAAAGCAATCTTCTATCTTTACCCTCAGATTATTCTTTTCTTCTTTCTTCTTAATCCAGTGTAATGCCTGTTGCTGTGGGTCAATACAGAGTGGGAAGCGGCTTGAATACGTTGTCAGGATGCCATTCTGGATAGAGAGCTCATCTGGGGGCAACCCTTGGGAAACCCACCTGGGAACAGAATGCATCAAAGACCAGCCTGGGATGAAAACTCGATGGGAGAGCAGCACATTTCACTTGTCAGTAAAATGATGCAATTCACTGAGCACACCATTAGACTCACACACGGTGTATGTGATTACAGGGACAGTGCCACACAGCTCAGACTGACTCATTGTAACTGCCCTACTCAAAGTACTGACTGTTGCCTTAGGTGAGCAATCCTGTGGTAGTTGATATATGGGCTGTCTGGGCATGGGTTTAATAACCCACTGAAGTCAATGAAAAGACATCTGTTGGGTTATGGAAACGTATTTTATAGAGAACTCCTAAAAATTTCCTAGAAATGGTATTACATGTGTCCAAGTTCAGTGAATGTCCCTGGAGTGCTAAGTACAACAGTTTGTTAGAACAAATGGCTCCTGTTAATCAGAAGGAAAATAATTTGTCTCCTCCTCTTGACATGAAAGTAAGATTGTCTCTCTATGGTATGGCTGTGCACCTCCACCCACAATGCCAATTCTGTGCTACAGATTCAGCTCCAGACTCCCACTTTATAATGCCGCATTCAGTAGTCCCTGGGTTTCCTGACTGGACGTACCTGCTAACCTCCACTTCATCAGTCAGGAGGCTCTCTAACTTAAATGGATGGCTGACAGGAATTTCTCGTGAGAAAATATCTTCCTGCCACACTCCATAGAGCATTTCATGACGGAAGTCCCAGCTGAAGGCTCCTTCATAGCTCAGAAAGGCAGCAGCGAGTAGACAGTCTCCAAGCAACTTCACCTTTCGTATTTCTAATTCCTTGAATTCCTCTGTCCACCTGATAGAATTATATGGGTCAATCTGTACCAGGAACATGTGGTTTATGTGCAGAATTTCCTGCTACTTTAGATACAGGTTGAGACAGACTCCCACATTTAGAATCAGTTTTCTCTCACTATTATGGTGGCCACAGACACTGAGTTGATCTGTACCTTCTTCCTTTAAATCTCAGTTATTTTCCAAGAGCTAATGGATATTAGCTCAGAATAGACAATAGCTCTTCTCAGAAACAAACACCATAGGAAGCAACATTTTCAAAAATGTTTCCACCTGACAGATTTTATCCCTGACACAAGAACCTCTGATGTCAAAAACGATCCCCTTTGAATCTAGACTTACCTCTCATTCTCAGATTTCAAGCCAGCGATGAGCTTGTCAGCAGCTGCTAATCTTCTCTGCATTATCTCTGCTTCTTCTTGTAACTTTTGGTTTTCTTTTATTGCCAGTTCATATTTTTCCCCCAAAGCTTTAAGCTCATCCTGAATGGCAGCCAACTCTGCCTGTATCCTCTCCAGCTCCCGCTTACTTAATTCGTAGTTCCGTTCTAGCCTGGCCACCTAAAGTACATTTTGAAGGAAACATAAGAGTGTCAGAGGACAAAAGGGTTTTGGAGAGAAGTATTAAGTTCTCACATTTCTTTTGGTTATATCATACATTTCAAAGTGTCCTGGTAATAAACAGTGTAAGCCAAAATAACTGACACTGTCACCCTCCTCTCCCTACCCCAAACACACATCATGGTCTGACACTGCAGTTCCAAAGCAGAGAAATCTCCCAGTTTTGTACCCACAAGGAATATTAAAGCATTGGCAGTCTGCAGGACTCTCATGCCTCGAGAAAAGGGGAGGTTTGTCTGCTTAATAACAACAATATTAGGGCTCCAAAAATAGTTAGACACATCATCTGGTGAATATACTTTCTCTGTAGTCAGTCGTATATAATAACCTTTTCTTGACAGAAGTTTCCCAGTGTCATCTGTTGGACATTAGCTTTCCTTTGATAATACAGCTGACTTTCCAGTCATGCTAAAAAAGCTAATCAAAAGGTCTGTGCTTAAGGAACATGGATTTTGTGTTCTACTGACCTCTGCTCTGTCCAAATACCATAGGGTTTTGTTTTCAGTAAACAGCTCTAAACTGTGTTTTTCTAAGTATGTTAGATTACAAATTTCCAAGTGAACATGCTCCTCCCTCATCCCTCAAGCACTGGCAAGGATGGCAACCCACATCCCAGCATCCTGACACAACAAATGCAGTGATTTATGACTGAGAACCTGCCTCACTGCTACTCCTAAACACCACTTTTTAAGCACTTCAATGAGTCCATGAAGTGGTCAAGTATTATCTTTTCCATCAGGATCATGCTTTGGCCTTCTTTGAGAGTGATTCCAACACATTTACCTTTTCTTCCTTTGGCTTGACTGTTTTAACTACATCACAGTAGGTCACCACTGCTTCAGCAAACTTTAACATTCCCAGTCCAGCTCTGCTGATAACTTCCATTTCAGCCCAGGTAGTATTAAGATTCTTCAGGAGAGCTAAATTGGCAAACACAAATATATTGCAAGTGAGTTGAATAACTGTGCAAAAACCCTCAAACAAATAGCTTTTCCTACCAGCAATATCAGCCAACGCTGTGACAGACAATAGGAAACATTTGTCAGCATATTAAAGAGGCTCTGACTTCAAGATGAAGCTACTGGGCTGTAACAACACAAGCCCAATATTGTTAGTGATTTCTCAGGTTCTTTCTCCATGAAAGGAGTGCATCCACAAGTTGTTCAGCATGTCTGAGGATCATAATTAGTCTTTTCTGTAGCAGTCAGATGCCATTTTTATCCAAGACCCAAATTCCCCTTCTAATGAGACTACTCTGGATCACACCTTTGAGACCGTGTGTGAGGTTTAAACCTTAGATACAGCTTGCCTTCTTTCCACTCTCTAATACCGTATTTTAATTGCCATCATATGGGTGAGGCCATAATTCTACTAAGCAGCTAAAAGCAGACAGAAGCTACTCAGCTATCCTGTTTGTTTCTTGCCTGCTTTTAACCAGAGCCTATAAGACCCCTAGCTAAGGAATAAACCAGATGGAACACACAGCAGAAGGTCTCTGAAATCTGAATAATCCAGTGACCCCAACAGTGCAACATCTGCAGCATTGCAGACAGAGCTGTCCCTTGGCACAAAGTGAATCCCTCCCAAGCTGCACTGGAAGGATTGCCCCTAACATGGCTGATCCCATTAACAAGATCCTATATTCATTGCAAGCACCCAGAACAGGAATTCACCTCTCATAGCTTTCACGTGGCTCCATGGAATTTCCCTGAAGTCCGTCGTCAACAGAAGCCGCAGGAAATTCGTGTCAGCCATCATTGCTTTGGCATTCTTCCAGTTTTGTTCTTTGTAACCTCTCATTATAAGAATACAGTCCAGAACAACCTGCACCTGCTTTGGGGGTGTTGCAAAGGATCTGGAAAACAGGTGAAAGAGACAGTGGAAGAGAAAAAAGGAGACAAAGCACATGATGCCAGACATGGGTACTTCCTGTCAAGAGAGGCATTGCAATACAGGAGCTTGTACATAAGACAAGCCCCAACAGTGAAAAAGATAACCCAAGTCAGACAATAAATTATTAACTACTCAAAGGCTCAGAACCAATTCTTGTATTCAGACAATGTGATCCATGAAATACTAAAGGATTTCAACAGTGGAAAGCTTAAAACACTGAGCCACAATCTTTCCTAGGGCAGTGAAACAGCTGGAGAAAATTCCAGAGATCTGTGAGAGAAAGGAAACTGAACAAGTGTGGCAGGGAAGAGAGAGCCATTGCTATTTTGGGGACAGCTATTGCAGGGAGAGCCAAAGACTGGATGTGTCTTTATATCGATCCTCAAATAAAAGATGTGCTATCAAAACACAGGAAGGAGTAAATTCGGCAGGGAAATACATTTTCATGCTGAAAAATAACTGTTGTGTATTCCCACTTACACAGGAAAAAAAAGAAAAGGAATGAATGGGTTTGGACAGCTATTGTTCAGGCAGAAACCAGAGCAGGTTCTGGTGCATCAGACACAGGCCAGAGAAAGATGGAGAAAACAACAAACAAAGGCCTGGAAAAACTCTCTTAAGGCAAAGTCATGGGCTAGGAACCAGGACATTCTGTTGTGACCTCTGCACCCAGACAATTGATGTCCTGACCTTCACAGGCAGGCGAGGAAGATGAGGCTAAGGCTCAGACCCAGCAAACAAGGGTCTCTCAGTGTGTTTCCAAGAGTTTATGCTACTGTACATACAAATGAGTCACCTGAGTTCAGTAACTTCAGCCTTGTCAAGCTTCTCGACCTCCCGTTTGGCAGCTTCCATTATAGGCTTGATTTGATCCAATGCTGCCTCAGCCTCTGCCTTCTCCACAGCAATAACTTTATTCTGTTCCTGTATCTCTATAGCTTTTTCTTCACCCATTTTTTTCTTCTCCTCAGCTAGTAATTGTAAAGGCAGGACCATCAATGGATCATTCAAGTTTGTATACAGAACATATACTAACACACTAATAAAGATTTACTCTTAGCTGAAAATCAGAAATTACCATCAAGTCAGAACCTTTGTGTTCCCAGCTTGCCTCTGCTTACAGTTACATCACCAGGTTAGGAACAGTTAGTGTTCCACACGTCAGTGTGCACAATCTCTATTCCTCCATGCTTCCCTCTGATTTTCCTCTAATACTAAATTTCTGCCTTTCATGCTACTGCCTTTCCCACATTATGCCCTACACCTTGGAAAGGGAAGACAAGGGCAGGCAAACGTAGTAGTGAGTTATGTAAAGTACTGTGGGCCAAATGTAGAGCAAAGATGGCAATCTGGGCAAGGCAAGGGACCTGCCCTTCTGGCATGTCATGGGAGCAGCACACAGAACAAGAGGGATACCTCGAAAAAGCAGCTGGAGCTCTTCAAGGGTCTCCCAACCCATCCTAACACAGATGATGTGAGCCCTGCTTAGCCTGTGGGACACTTCAGTGGTTGTAAACTACCCACCTATTTCTGTGTTTGTTTTAATGTCTCGTAACAAAGCCTCAATAGCAGCTGTTTTTTCTGTTAGCACAATCTTCTGCTCAGCAAGTTTAATGTTCAGCTCAGCCAGCTGTACAGCAGCTTCCTTCAATTTAACTAAGCCCCCATCCAGCCGTTTACATTGTGCTAGGTAGAAAAAAAAAAAGGAGAAATGTCAGTGATTCATTGATTGTGTTCAAGCACATAGCAACAGACAATCTCACAAAGAGAAAATATCCTTAGAGGAGCACTGAGAGATTTTCCTTCCCTAAGTCTCCCAACCAAAATTGTGTCAATGTCACTTGAGCTGACACAGCGGCCCTGTGCCACAGCTTATTTTCCATATTATGCTGTTTGTATTTCATCCTCTGCACATATCCCAGTGCCACTGAAGTATGAGTAAGAATTGCTGCTTGAGGAAGAAAGTCAAACCTTGAGCGAGGCCATGCGGGTATTCCATTTCAGCAGACTGTTCCCCAAGCAGAGGAGTATCTGCTTTGGGGATTCTGGCTCATGTTCATTCACAAAAGGATTTGAGGAGAGCCCATTGTTTGACAGAGTCTGGACATTCAAATGTGGCAAAGATTTTGGGTCAATGTCAAAACACAGCCCCACAGCTGTGTGCCAGCACAGCATTTGAGATAGTACAGCTAACACAACTTTTGCATATTCTGGGTAATATGTGGGATTCTCACCAGAACTTCTTTTGTTTTCAAAATATTTAAATCACTTATTAAAAAGGAGAAAACATCTACAAAGCCTTACCTAAAATGAACTCATTTTTCTCCTCCAGCAATTTTGCGTAAGTATTGATAAAATCAAGGTAATTTTTTGGTGTGACGTGATTTCTACGTCTCAGTTTCTCCAGAAATTTCTTGCTGAAATCCCCTACGGATTCATGCACCATGACAATGTGGTCAATCACTGACTTGAAGCTCTCTGGTGGGATGCGTTTGTTTTTTCCTAAAATTGGGCAGAAGAAATAACAAATTTCAAAGATTTGTGGCTTTTTTCAGAGTACACCAATTACAATCTTTTTTATGCACATCCAAGCCAGGCACAAAACAAGTCTGTTTTCTGGGGCAAAAAGCAAGACCAGGGCAGAGCCAGAAGGGAACCTCCTGGTAGGCAGCCCACATTGTCTGCAGAGTTGGGAACCTGAATTTTAGCAATTTTAAAAGCCTGTTTGATTAAGAAACCACCATCCAGTAGTTTTGTGACTGGGTTTTTTCATTCCCCATTTAGACTCAAGGTAACAATGGGAAATGAAATTGTGAAATGTACAATAACTGCAAAGTAAAGAATATAATTCTTAGGCTATGCCAAGGGTTAAGGGGTTGAAATACTGACATGTTACATACCCAGAAAGGATTGTGCAACTGCACACAAGGCCTGGGCGGGCCAGGGCAAGAACCAGTCAATACCAGTGTTGTTGACAAGACCTTAAAATAAAAGGATAGAGTTATCTGAAAAATTCCTTTGTAAAACTAACCCCTAATCAGATAGGCAGTCCTCTAATTAACTTCATTTACATCAAGAGTTTGCAAATTAGTCTTGACTCTTTTTAAGTAACAGCATTTACCACAAACTCAATACTTCCATTTTGACAGTAAATAATGAGCTTTGCCCCAGTGTTCTGCCAACCCCACTGTACCATTCTTTAGGCTCTACAGGACACAGTCAAGAGCTGCAGTAAAATTTCAGGGCCTGGTTTAGCATTCCCACCTGTACCCATCTTCCACAAATCTCTTCTGTTTCCCAGGACTCCTTTCAGCCACCTGCAGCACTTGCCAGGCTCAGGTGTTTTTTCTCTCCGTGGGTTTTTTCTCTCCTCTCACCATGCCCTATTTTGGCTTTGGATACAAAAATGTTTCTCTTACAACCATCCTGGTTTCATAATGATTTAACACCACACTTTCTGCTGTAAACTACAGAAGAGAGGCTGCAGACAAAGGCTGTGTATTTCCAGTCCAGCGAGGATGACCAATTGATTTCTAGCTGTTCAGCTGGAAAATGAACTGATCTGATAAATGCTAACCAATATTGTTCACTGATATGTGGTAATCAACTGGAAAAAAAAACACGCACTGCAAATCCCTTATCATGAAACCTGCTCTGCTTAGTGCTATCTGCCAGACATCTCTCAGTGTCCACTGGAGATTTTTCTCTTGCCTGTAAATCTGTTTCTCACAGGGAAGGGACTAAACAGTGTGTACAACTCCTACCTGGGAAGTTTCTGCACCACGTTCTCAGGTCCTCCCCAACTGGGGACATTCCTAGGACAATGTGAAGGTTGCTTGCACATTTGCTTACAAAATATTGCCAGATACTCTCTTTAGCTGCACCCACACCAGCTTTAGCAGCTTCTTCTCCAATCTGATTTAGTATGGAGTCTTTTTCATCATCTGCAAAAAGGGCTGGCACCATTCCTGTAACATAAGGACAGAAGAATGCTAGTGAGAACAACCAGTAAGAGGAAACCATATGGCTGGGGATTGGGCAGATGAGAAACCAATTTTAAACCTAGTTCTGCAAAAATGATTCTGAGTAGTTTTGAATGAACCAATTCATCTTTCTATCTTCTCCTCCTCCCCATAGCCCTCATGGAAAATAGGCCATACTTGAGATTTAGAGGAATAATTAATGCATTTTTGTTTGGGCTTCAGCAACGTATACAAAATGCCACAGGAACATAAAGTACTTTCAACTCTGCAAAGAAAATCTTCATTAGTGTCTGTGAACCATCAGTTCACATCTTTGTTCTCTCAACCTTGTGGCAAATACTGCATAGGTAACCCTAATGACAGACCAGGGACAGGGAAAACTAGAATAAGGAAAGGGATAAAATTAACACATCTGCTCTCATATCAGACTGTGTAGGAACTTCTATAGAGAGGGTGGCTGCACAGTGCCAGCTGCTGCTCACTTCCAGCTGCTTCATTCCCTAGAAGATACCAAACTCTATTTCAGGACATACATATATAAATATACATATGAACAGTTGCTGCAGTTCAGGTGAATGCTGTTCAAAAGCCAATTGGACAACAGGTGGGTTTGTGGCCAAATGCAGCTGAAGTTTCCCTCAGTCTTGGAAGAAACCTGAGACTCCTGGAGCATCATCACCAGCATGAATGAAACCTATAACCTCTCCAGACACACCTGACTGTAAGAAAATGCCAGAAAACCATCATTAAGGCCAAGATCATTTGAGGCAGTACTGAAAGGTGTAACTAACTAAAGCAGCAGAGGGCACAGGGTGAACCAGTAAGAGTTGTATCAAGGGTACTGTTGAGATTATGAGTCACAAGCAGAGAGGTTGCCAGTGGCACCTGAAGTCAACATGTTGTTGATGAGTTCCAGGAAGCTCTCTTGTGCCACCTGGCCATCTGTAAACAAGAAGACCGTGGACTTGTTCTCAATACCCAGCTGCAGGTACAAATTTTTCAAGTCCTCTCGGAAATTATTTTCTCCGTATCCTCGACTCAGGATGATCTCAAATACCTAAGGATGAAAACATACACTGAGAAGACACAGATGGACCCAAGACATGATGGTAACTCTGAATTTCAATTAGACTGAATCAAGGGGTTTGGTAAGGCCCCAGTCATCAGTAAATGTTTAAGTATCAATAAAATTATGCACTATATTCTTTTTTTAAATTACATTTGTACAACCCTGCAGGCTTGCATTTTCAAAACCGCTTTGTGTTCATCCTCTTTTTTTGTTCTTTCCTTCCAAGCCTTTGTAAGTAAAGTGCCTCTGAGGAGCATCTCCTCTCTGAAATAACACAGTATCAATCACAACAAGGTTCCCCAGGCAGCACTGGAGTGCTGCTGGAACACATGTAAGTATCAATGGCAGCAGTTAGGGACAATTAGTTGTTCATTGCCAAACACATCCTTGTTTTCTTTCTCTGGTGCCAAAATCCAGATTCAGGCACTGACAGCTTCCTGCCCAGATCACAGACAGTCATCTCCTGTCAATCACCTCACCCTGGGTTTCTCTCCACAGGGAAGAGCTGCCAGCCCGATCTTGACTGACTGATTTAATCCCAATCACAATATTACTTTCCTTGTCTTTTTTCACAGCCAAAACACAGGGTCACTAACCTCACATCCAGCTGTATGTGCAGCCAGTTTTGTTAGGGACTGCTTTCCTGAGCCCCCCACTCCGATGAGCAGGGCGTGCCCGCGGTCCATCCGGATGATGCGATGGATACGGATTAAATGCTCCAAAGCATCATCAAAAAGAACCAGGTGCATTTTAATATGAAACTCGTTGTAGTCCTCCAAAATCTCCTTCAGAGAAAGGTGAACGAAATGTTACTAGGAGACCAGTGAAACAGTTGATAATATTAATAAAAAAGCCCTTTCAGCAGCATTATTCCTTTCCCGTTCCTCAGGGAAAATAAACTATTAAAAATCACTGCTGACTCTGTAGCTGATCCTCAGTTTTCATCATTGCAAACCCCAAATGGGCATCCAAGCACATAAAGTTCTTTGTGCACGCAGAACAGAACAGATTTCCTACAGCTTGAGGCAGGTTTGTGCCTGTTCCTCAGGCACAGTTCCCAGCTGATGCACTTTACCTGAAAGAGAGCTTTTGCTACATCATAGTCTTGGATATCTTCATAAATACGAGGTTCTGCTTCATTCAGTGCTGTTCTGAAATCTCCAAAAAGAATCGGATCCCTCATGACGTGCTCCAAGTCATCTGTGAAATGCTCTTCAATCAAGGTTTTTATATGGCCTTGTACCTTCAAGGAAATGAAATGAGTCAGGCAACACAATAAAGCACTTGATTGTGAATCCAGTAATACTTAGAAAGGTGATAATGCAGATTCTTGCTCAAATACTGATGTATTTCAAAGTGATACTTATGTCACTAGAAGATCCAAAGATTACTGCTCCCTTCTGTGTTCTGTGTATGATCTAAAATGATCTAATAGGCAGTTCAAGGATGGTTCAAGCCAATCGACTGTAGAACATCAAAACAAAAAAGGATAAGCCTGTTAAAAAAACCTCCTCATATATTGGTGTATACAGCATATTAACAAACTTTCCTTTTCAGAATTCATAGATGTCTCACCAGAAAGATTTCTCACAAAGCTTCAAAGTCTGCATTAATATTCTGCATTGTGAAAACTGAGCTGGAGATGTATCTTTGTAGGTTAGAGGAAAAGGTTTTAACCAGAAAAATCTGAAGCCTTTCTGGCCTACCTCTTCATCTAAGCAACTTCCAAAGCAAAGCAAGTTGCTTATAGATGAGTAAACTTTATCTCTATTTCTCTCCTAAATCTCAGGGTTTAAAAATGGTGTTGTTCTCTTTTGTATTTTAAGACATAATTCGAAGTGTTTTCCAATTTGCATAATAGCCAGAACTGTGCAAGAACTTGGATTTTATCCTTTTTACTACTTGATTGTACAGTCACATTCTGGTACAATCCTTCCAGAAAGAAAATACTGACTTGAAGTGATTTCCTGAGTTTTCTCTTGTACTGCTCTCACATTTTATCACCCTTACTTCTGCCAATCAATTTTCCTGGACAGGCAAACCAAGTGATACTTTCCATTGCTTCAGCAGATCTGCTTTCTTAGTCTGCCACAGCCAAATTGTTTTAGGAAAAAAATCTTCTGTGAGCCATGTTTTAAATTAATGAGCAACATATTGCTTAGACAAGTCTGCAGTCGGATGGCAAGACCTGAGTCCAACATTTGGTAGTGTTGCTGCTGCAAATTAATTGCCATAATAATAGTCAATGACTACTAAAAAATTGAAAGAAATTACTCACCAATTCTTTGTCTGTTTCATTAATCAGCCTGTCATGGAAAACCCTCAGGCACTCATTTCTCCAAACTCTCACCATCTGGGTCACTGTGTGAAACCTGAAATAACATCAAAATATGAGACTGCACCAAATGAGCTGACAAGATGCCTAAGGCCATATGGTTAATAACAAGGACCAAATTCTGGATTGACCTTTTTACTTTATGATCTTTAGGATTTGGTTCTTTTCATAATACCTAATTTGCTTGCATTTTTACCTCTGATATCTCATTTAAGAAGGACTAATGCATCAGTGTTTGGTACCAAGAATAAGATCACGATTTAGGGTGTTTTATTTCTCATTGTGTTCTTATGAAAAGTGACCAAATCTGACTGATTTCATGTACAAAATTACCTCATTTTCACCCAGATTCACCCCAAAACAATAGGTGTGGGACCACTAATGACAGTTTTTCTATTCTTACCTTTCTGAATCTGTAAGAACAAGTCCATTATAGATCCTGGAAAGATCCCGCAGGTTAAAAATGTAATGGAATTTGGAAGGAGTAGGGGGTAGGTCAGTAACAATCATTTTATAAAGTTCCAAAGTACACAGAGTAATCTTGTCAGAGATGGCTGATATGGACTCATTAAAGGTCTGCAAACATGAGAAAGGAGATGTTTTCATGAGGCTGCCCAGACAGAACTCAATGCTATTAAACATAATCTGCTTTCCAGCTTTTAAATCTGTTTGGTTCAGAAATTCTCTGTAGTATGAACATTCTGCAGTTAAATGTTTAGGGCAGGCTCCATCTTCAGTCTGGAACCTGCTGAGTGATCAAGATAACATCAAACTCAGTGACTGGAATTCCCACAGGATTTCTATAGCAGAAAAATTAAGCTGCTCTTATCTAATGTTGCAGATACCTGGCTACTAATGCAGTCTATTGAATTATATTAAGTTTTTCATACTCATTCAGGAAAGAGTTTGCTGATCTTTGTGCATTTGCTTACAGGAACTGCAACCATAACATTCACAGTTTTCAACCTATGAAAAGCCCCAGGTTCATAAATTATCTGCTGGCTTGAATGTTTACATATTACACAATAATTTATCTAAACAATGTAAAACCCGTTGAGAAAGAAAAGAGGAAGAGAGGTTTGTGTGAGGTTCTAGGTATTAAAAAAATGGTAACCAAGATTTCAGGTTTTGCAACAACATGGAAATAAATGTCTATCTAAAAATCATAAATGCGTTGAGCAATCCTTTAAAAACAGTGAAATTACCGCAGTGTGGCCTCTCAGGATGGAAGAGTAGATCAAATTCAGTGATTGCTCAGAAGGAAAAGGGACGTTAAAAACACTGAAGAGTGAGGTGAATCGAGGGTCAACTTCATTCCGACCTCCTCCAGCTTTGCCCATGGCAGCAACAAAACCCAAGTCTCGAAGAAATTTAATGTTCATCTCTTTACCACGATCGTACATGAAACCTTTCTCTAGCAGCAGCTTCAGTAGGGCAATGGGTTGCTGTGTGCCATACTCATCAATCTGCAGGATACACAAGGATACATCAAAGCACACTACATCAGCTCACCAATTACTGCTTTAAATGTGGGAATATTGTGCTCCATACTCAGGAGAACATTACAGGGACTAAGGGACACTTTCTAAAGCTCTGGCACTGACTGTCAACACTCATCCCAATGTCTCCTATGGGGAAAGCACCTCTTCTCTGTGATAAACTAAATGCACACTGGATTTGTGCATGCAGGGACCATATCAGAGCCACAAATGTTTTTATACTACTTTGCAAAACTATTGACAGCTTACCCTTGGCATGTTCATATCATCCATGAACACAAGGAGACGTTTTCCCATGGGAGGGCCAAAAGTGTCTTTAGTTCGTTTTTCTACGTTTGTCTCCAAGTTTCTCTGGATGTCCAGGGACGTTGTACGAGAAGAGAAGTTAATTACCAGCACCAGCTGCAAACAGGAGATGATAAGAATGGATTCCAACCTGTTTTGCTGGGTTTTTTTTTTACTAGAGCATTCAAAAATATTTCGTATATTAGTTGTCAGACATACAGGAAATGCTTCTCAGGTCCATTATTCGCTTGAATTACAGATGACAAAGAAAAGCAACCCCATTCTTAACACTTTGATAATATATTTTTACTTTATAAAATTGAGTCTGTACAAGGTAGAAGAGGACAAAACATCTTTGATCTTGAAGGGTTTTCAAATCAGTCACACACTTTGGGTCTGGAGCTTGCAGTCACATTACCCAAGTCAATCTTGCAACCCACGGACTAACACCTCACAGTGCAAATTTACCACGAGGGCAAAGAATGAAAACACAGCTTTACAAACAGGGCAAAATGCCTCACACGTACATTAAGGTCTTTGTCCAGATTGCTTAGGAAGTTCTGTGTAGTTGCTGTCTTAGATGTACCCGATTCACCTACAAGAACAACTGGGCGTTTCACTTTTACCATCTGATCCAGTAACCAAGCAGTGCGTGTGGTATCCACTGTGGGCACTGAAAAAGAGCATGAACACAATCCCTGGCTAAATGAAAATGCACTACAGATCTGGGGGATTTATATTTATAGAATAGTGCTGGAACACACTTTCAAGGTATTAACATGCAGTTGCACAAAGACATAGTCTGAATTATCAACTCACTAACAATGATGAAAGAAAATTTTAATTGCTTAATCATCTCTTTTCAGTCTTCGTCATTGGGACCTTTTCTTATATATACATACTAAAAAAGAAGTTACCTTTCATATAGGAGGGTCATGGTCTGGTTAAGCTCCATTTAATCCCTATTTCAAGGATACAATCAGGATTTATTTGGATCATAAGCATTTTCCCAGAACTCTACAGAGATGAATTTTTTTCTATGTGAATAGCCTGCCATTTGGAGCAACTTCAGAGATCATAAATTTATCTCTTGTGTCAGTGAAGTTAACCTGTGCTTGCTGGAGTATCACTGTAAATTAAGGTGCCTATATTCGTCCTTAACTATGAAAAGCACCATTAGGCAATGCATGAAGTAACAACAAATAACAGCCCTAAGAACATAATTTTTATCTATTGAATACTTGAACCACGAGCTGATGTTTTCCTAGAATTTCTGGTAGAGCAAGCTGTGAATCTTCTGCTATTCTAGCTTTTAAAAGGCATTGTTAGCTCCTAATAAGCCTCATTAACTGAAAGATGCTTTCATCCTTTCCTCGCTTTTTTATTACACAATGCTGTAAACATCAGCTTTATTACTGCTAAACTACAACGACAAGAACTTTAAAGAAACTGACTTGTGCCATCACAAGAAACTGAACTTGAGTAGATGACCTTCAGTACAGAAAGAGGATGTCTCATGTTGAGTGCCATGCACTCGGTGGTGGCACATTATGAATTAAAAGCAAACCATCACTTTATTTTATCTTATACTCACCTAGAATGTCAAGAAATTTCACTTCAGGATTATGAATATACTCAGGAACAAGTTGCGCCCAAGGTACCCACTTCTTTTGAGATTCATCAAAATGGAAGTCATATAAAGTTGGCAGCTGACCTGCAAAACCATTAAGCAACTGCAAGTTTTTTAAGACACTGAAATATTTCCTAAGAAACAACCTGATTGAGATGAAAATGAAGGGTAAGATTAGAGACCAAGCTGGGCAACACTTTGTTCTATCTACAAGTCATTTAACCCATGAAGGCATCAACCAAAATTCCTCTACTCCAGCACCTGGATCGTATTATCACTTTTTAAGCCACTCCCACTGGCTTTCCTTTCAAATTTTGTTTTTCCTTTCACTGTTTATCTCTTCAAATTGGCATAGAAGAGTACAGCTCTGTGAAGACAGACCATTAGCTGAGAGTCACCCAGCATGAGCACCTCTACGAGGTTTTCACCCATAGCCCCTCAAGGAGCATATTTTGCAGCCAGGACAGCTAGCTGTAAGGAAAATAATGATCTGCTTTCATGGAAACTAACACTTTTCTACTGTAATCAATGGGGTTAAATTGGATTGAATTATGACATGGTCCTACCTGGCAGCTCCCCTGGCTTTGCCAGGATGTTCTCACCCTGAACAATAGTCATGCAGGAAATCCGTTTAACGTTTTCATCAAATTTAATTCTCCCAGCATCAAGAAGAGAAGCACCTAAGGAGCAATACAAAGCTTCCAAGAAAAAACACTCCAGAACATCAGGATTTTCAGGCTTTACCACTAGGACATCCAGCATCACAGTCAACTGCACGATCTGTTGGACGAAGGACAAATCTGTAAACAAAATTGCCATTTAGATGCATGAAAACTCTTAATATGTTTTCAGCTGATTGCTGGTCTTTTGTTCTTACAGGTGACCCTACTGCTGTGTTTTAAGTTCAGTAGAAGAGCACTGTTAGGAGCTGATTGGTTTGGTGTCTCTGTGCTCATCAGTAGCAAACTGACATTTCGGCACAGACTCTCCTCCTGTGCTTTCTTTGGGAGCGTTTTACTTCCTCCATCATTCCATTTTCTTTTTAGTTAAACGTGTTCAATCTTTATTCTCTGTTTCTTACCATATTTAAATCTGTTTGAGGAATAATGGTCTTCAGCTTTCGTTCCTGTTTGCCATCCACAATTCCCTCCACGATCATATCAATGAGGTCAGGAACGTACTTTTGAAAGAGACGATTCAATTCCACTTTCTCTTGCTAAGGAACACAAAAAGGGCAATAATTCAGCACACAGAAGGCTGGAAAGACAAATTTTGACAGCAGAACTTCCCATCAATACCTGGCTGACCAGGTATTGCTCCTGAAGAAATCACTTCTACTAAAGACAAAGTACAGTCCCATGAAAAAATGTGATGCTGTTGTATCAGCTGGGTGTACAGCAAATGAAGATCAGCATTCACCAAGTGGTAGCAACTAAATTGTCTTACTTCAGCTCCCTGTGGACTTGAGTTTTCAAACTAAATGTAAGAAGAAAGGACCTAAGCAATCTCACTGTTAACTCTCGTCAGAAAAATCAGACTGCCTTTACACAGGTGTTTTACAGCTGCCTACAGTTCAGTGTTAAATACAAATACTCTCTGAACAAGAGCAGAAACTCCCACCTCATTTTCTCTTCTTTTGACCCACTTCTGCCAGTAGGGCTCATATCTCAGATTTTTAGGATCTACAAAGACCATTCCGCAGCGGGATACTGTGGCAGGAGATGCATACTGTAAGTCCCCAACCTGTAAAATAATCACACAAGATAATGATACACAGTGACTGCTTTTCAGTCTTTGAAGCCCCATCTGTATCTAACCCTTCCCGTGTGTTCAATGGTGCAGTCATTTCTTACCTCAAACAACAGAGCACAGTGTGCCTGGAGTCTAATCCGTTCCCCATTTGCCAGGGTCAATAACTTGTTGTCATCCATGACAGAATTCATGTTTTCAACCCAGAGAGCATCCACATCTCCATCAAAGAGAATGTACCTGTGTACAAGAGCCATGGGGCGCTGACTGATCTCTGATTTCAGTAACATATTTCTGAATTCAGAAGTGCTACCAATGGTGTCAGCCCAGCTATTTTGAAGTTTACCATTAATTTTTTATAATTGCATAGTTAATAGAGACTAGAAACTCACAGGAGACAGAAAGACCCCTAGACACTTTCTATTTATTTAGCATTTGTTTTTTCAAATAGTGCCATATCAATTTTTTTTTAATTGATGTGGACCCCAGGATCTCAAAGCAACCACAACGATTTCTAGCTGCCTACCTTCGCTCTTTCTTGTCAGTGGGTCTGTTGATATCCCGAAAAATGTTTGACAGGACTCCATCTGTCCAGTCTCGTGTGACAGGGTCAAGGATCCCATACAGCTCAATCACACTCATAGCTTTAGGGTTCAGTACATAAAGCTTTGTCAATAATCCCAGCCTAAAGATACAGCAAGAAAAGTAATAGTAAAATGTCACACTGTCATCTCATGTTAACCCAAGCAAATACTCTGGGCAGCTGTTGATCCTGTCATGACTGGGCAAGGCTGAGTAACACAGACAGTGTCATTTTACAGCCTGGTTTACATTCTATACTCACTTGTTTTGGGCCTGGCACAAGGTTTTAATAACAACTGTCTTGCCACCTCCAGTAGGTCCAACCACCATTGTAGTGTGCCGAGTTAACATTGTCTCATACATCTGAACTACTTTATCCACCTGAAAAATAAACATGCATTCAGCAGACTACTGTCCTAACTCTTTGTGGACAATATTAGCAGCTGGCCTATATCAGATAAGTTTTCCTGGAGCCACTCCAGGGTGCAACAATGCATCTGCAGCCTCATGTTTACAACACAACCTGAAGCAATTAACATTTTTTATACCTGGACTGGTAGAACAACATAACCCCGTTCTTCCAAAACTTGCTCTACAGCATCATTAAAGTTAGGGTAGCGGACTCGAGGGCAGTCCAGGCCAGGAAACAGGTCAGAGATTAGGCCAAGGAAGAGAGGCACATCTTCAAACACAAATTTAGGAAGATTCATATCTCGCAGAGCTCTCATTAGTACAACATCCTAGACAAAACATAGCAAAATCAATCTTTAGCAAACAGTTAACTAATCAGCTAAAACAAGGTACTTCAAAACTTTAAATCCTTAAAAGCTATTGCCTGATTATTTCAGTAAAGCTTTTAGAATGTTTTTTTGTCATCAGTTCCTAGTGGAAACAACAGAGATTATTTTATATGGATTAAGCATATCAATAACTAAAAATAATTCACTGCCTTTTTCTACCACGTTAATCGAATGCCAAATGGCTGCAGTGTTCCACACCACAGCTTCCCTGAGCTGGAGCACTCACTGTCCAAAAATCAGTTTTTGCTAGTCATCCAGAGATATTCATCTGGCTATTTGCATCCTGGACTTAACAAGCAGGAAAATACCTCATTTTCCATAGATTTCCCCACTTTGACTGGAGTTCTAATGGCAGAGAGCACAATGGAACTCAATAAGAACAAAGTGAAATAATAAGACAAATACCACCAATGTTCCTGTTTCCAAAGCAGACAAACTACATCAGAGGGGTAAACACATCCCCTTCCTAAAGAAAAAGATGATGTGCCCAGGGTAACTAAGCAGCAAATCTACCTCACTGAGGTCTGCTGATCCTCTTTTCAATTCTCCAGCCATCACCAAAACTGACTTAAGGGCCCGCAGTCCAAAATCATAGTGATGTTGTTTAGAAAGCTGTTCCCTTGCCAGCTTGTACAGCACTGTCATCTTTTTGGCAAGGACCTGTTTGAGATTTAATTTAAATGATCACGAATGCGGACATTGCTACTGGCCATGCAAACATGGTGGGATATGCAAACACGGGCATAGGGAACAACAAAATTTTCTTACCTTTGCTGTAAGGAACCCTTCAGAAAACAGCATTATTTCACAGATCTGCTGAAGATCTGGTACAATAACAACCACAGGCCTGAACAGAGCTTTTACAGACTCAGGGAGCTCTGTGCGGCCAGCATAACCAGGATTCATTGTAATAAAAATGCCGATACGGCTGTCAAGGGAAATCTCCTGTCCTTCAAACTAAAGGCATAAGAAAACATTAGAACAATGTGAATTAGGAATTTTAAAAAAGAACACTATTTGCTCAAAGAGAAAACCAGTAATACTGGGGTACCCACGCAGGACAAAGTGCTAAAATATTTAGCTTTATGCAATCATCCTGATACAAACAATGGAATGAATGTACCTTCTGTAAGATATTTCACCAGCTGCAAATTTTCTGTCTGAAGTTCTTGAATTCCAATAAACATCAGAAAATAAAGCCTCAGTAAATAAAGCCTCACAATCTACGTCAAGTTAAGTTACTCCTGTTCCTCATTACTACTAGACTATTACCCCAATAACTTGCTATTATCCTATTAAGATCACTTTTATCTCACTTCACAAAGGAAGAACCTCACAAAGGATTAGGCAATCAGCAAGGATTTAACATCTTTCACACCAAAAGTACATACTCAGGAGCTTGAAACGTTCAGCACAAACAAATTACAGAAGCAGCAGCCCTTTGATCTAATGATGGAGTCTAACCCTGAATCCTGGCCTGAAAACCAAGATTAGCTTTCACAATTACACTTCTTTTTTAATGTTTACCTGAAATCTTTTCCACCCCTTCATTAAAGCATTTCGGATCGTCTGAATCTGGGAAGAAATAACTGAAAGCACGGAAGCATCAATGCGATTGAATTCATCAAAGCATCCCCATGCTCCACATTGGGCAAGACCTGAGAAAATTTTACCCATTGCCTAAAAGGAACAACAAGAAAAACTTCTCAGCAGTGAATATATACAACAATCAGCATCAAAAGAAACTTTGGAATACGCTAAAATTCTTAATGCTGGATAAACTTCTGGATGCTTGTGAATAAATCCATCATAAGGTCTTGCAATAATTACTTGCCAAGTACAGATTGGCTATCACAAGTTTAAACACATACCATGCAGTCATTGCTCCCCTGCTTGAAAGGGTCTGAAATTCCTTCAGGAATTTATTCAAAATTGATATTTTCTACTAAATTTAATTATCAAACAGCATGGTATCTCTAAGGGAAATACTTATGCAGATGTTCAGAGTATGTCCTTATCCCGGGCACTGATAAAGAGCAGAACTGGCATTTTATCAGAGAACACAGATCTTTAACTCTTACTTTGAAGTCCATGCCTTCTCCACAGTTTGTCACTACACACAGCAAGCCCAGTGCTTTGGCCAGATCCTTGGTTGTTTCTGTCTTCCCTGTACCTGCTGGGCCTGCTGGTGCTCCTCCCAAATACATTGATAGAGCCTTTGAAGACAGAACAACAAGCAAAGTAAAGCTCGGATTAGATTTATATTAGGTTGGTAACAAAACCACAAATGAACCCTTGGGTACAAAAAGCCTTATGAATGCCTTCCACATCGTCTTTGCAGCAATGAGGTCAGAAGGATTTCGCTACTGATTTCAAACATCTCAGTGTTCACACCGGCATCTGAGAGACAGCAGGAAGAGGCAATACAACAAGGATGTGACTGTCTAAGTGTAACAAGGGCTCGTTAGCAAAATCCCCTTGAAGGTGCACCTGTGTGAGCGTGAGGTAGATGCGGTCGGTGAGCGGGGTGATGACGAGCCGCCCGTTGAGCCCCATGTACTCGTAGCCGTAGGAGAAGGTGCCGGTGCACTGCCGCACCGTCAGCTCGTCCGGCTCGCGCTCCCAGTAAAACCGCAGCTGGCTCTCCCACTCGAACTCCTGAGCCTGCAGAATGCTGCACGACAGAGCTCACGTGAGCCAGAAGGATGGCAATACAGCTTACACACCCCCGGTGTTTGCTCAGAAGTTGGAGGCGGTGTTTACCTGTCTCTGACAAATATATCGATGATGTCTCTGGCGTGCACATCGATGATGAGAACAGTGTTGTATTTTTTCCTGTCGTTTTTGCTCAAGGGCATTGTAATGCGGGTAACGAGGTCATCGATTTGCTTGTGCATTTTTTTGGCATAAAGTTTCATTGCCTGCTTTTCTCCCTTTTTCACTTTTCGAAAGACATCCTCTACCTCCCAAGTCCACCACACTTGATTAGTAGCGAGCACCATCATGCCTTGGAAGAGCAACATCCAATCAACTCTACGGAAAACACGTATAGTGAGTGAGGTTCAGTTACTGTTTATTTTAAGTAACTGACCAGGAAAGAAAAATATACCACAACAACAATAAAGAAGTTCCTCCTGTTCCTGCAACAGCTACAATACAATTTCAGAGATATACAGAATTCTATCAAAGCATGCTGTGGGATTTCAAAAGCCTAGGAAATATTCTGAAAATATTTCAGAAAACTTTTCAGAAAAGCTGCCTGTTCCATGTATAAAATTGCCAAGTGGAATTCATCATGAGAAAAACAAACTGAATACACAACACCAAAAATAAAACTCGAGATTCAGGAAAATAGATGTGAGAGATTATACACTCTTCATGTTAGTTAAAATAGTGCATGCGAATTTATTCATGTCCCTCCACACAGAGAAATACAGATTAAATTGTGTAGGAATTTTAAAATTATGCCTTAACTTTTCTATATCACTACAGGCTCATAACAACATATCAGGTTATTTGTGTTATCCTTGACACTGATTGTTTCACCTGCTTCTGTCTTCACAATATCGAAAAACAGCTTCCTTGGTGAGGCGTCTGTTGGTCCGTCTCATTTCCTCCAGCACTGCTGTCATCCAGTTCTCCACTCTGCCCACAGCAGGAACAACCTGCCGGAATTCCATCACCTCCCCCTCAGCTGAGATCATGGCTGTGGCAATCTTCTCATCATTGTCACCATCCTGGAACCTCAGCGAGGCTACATTATCAAACATCTGAAATGCACCAACAGAGAAATTCACGGGCATTTTAGAAACAAAGCCTGCAAGATATAAGTGCATGCAGCCCCCAGCTCTTCTCCAGAGAAATGGATCTGACTCCTAAGTAATCAAATACAAATGCTGATATATAGCCCAGCAGCACAACTGCAGAGCATCAAGCAAAAAAATCAGGCCCAAATGACATTGATTTTTTTTTTTCCTAGAAAATAAAGATCCAGGAGGAGGTACAATCTATGAGGAAAGTTCTTCTTGAATGCTCCTCTACCATAACTGCTACCAACCAGTGTGAGAGCCAGGAGAGACTGTGCATCAGATTTGATCTGGTTATTCAGAAGCTTCTTCAAGATGCTGCCAGGATGCTCTTTGCATGCAAAAAACATTCATGCATCCTTATGAGCACGTACAGTACAGTCTGTTAAACTTTTTAAAGCACCTAAAAGCACAAGGCACTGTGGAAAGCCAGACACTGTACCTTTATCATGTGTTCCTGCACACAGAGTGCGTTGCTGCTGCCAAGGATACTGAGCAACTCGTCATCAGATATAAAGAAAAATCTCGGGAAAGCATTTCGCTTGGAATCCAAATAATCATTCAAGCTTTTCTGGCATTTCTCCAGCACATCGTTTATATGACGGAAGTCTGACAGACGATTTGGGGCTTCACAGCAGTTTTTTATTGTCGGGTCTTTTACACTTTCATCCATTATCTATACCGGGAGAAAAGGAAGTTTAGAAAATTTTGAACAGAATAGGTTATATTAAATTACATTTCATTAATGACAAAGCATGCAAACAGCACAAGCAGTACAGGTCCTTAAAGAAGTGAACCAAAGGTTTTTCAATGGTTTTGTGGTACTGCAGTGCTGTATGAAAACATGAAGGTAGTATGTTTATGGAGATACAACTGTAAAAGCAAGTGTAAGCCAGACAAGCCTGTATCCCCACTCAGGCCAGCTTAATCACATAACTGACTTTGCTCCTGAACACAATGGTACTTCAAGAACTGATCAAACATCATATTTCAAAATCACAGTACTCTCTCAATTTTGCAGATGGGAAACAGAGAAGTAAGCCATATTCATACCAGGAATATGTGCTCAGTACGGGAGCAGTGGCATGAACCAGGAAAGCCTTTTTAGCACATCCATAGGTCCTCAATCAGCAGGAACACACGTAAGCTTCTTATTATCAAGGTAAAGGTAAAAAGATGTAAACAATGAAAGGAAAAGGAGATTCTGTCTACCCTGTGCTGCCAGCCAAGAATGTCACCTCTGCCCATCTTACCTAAACCAGGAGAAGTCTTCTGGTTATGACAGATGTGAAGCAAAACACAAAATTCCTGGGTTCCCCAACCTCATATTCAATGAATTAAAGCACATCATTCTCAGTACAACACATGTCACAGAAGACTATAAGTAACAACGGAACTGGAAGCAAAATGCACTAAATAATTATGCTGATCACAAGTCAGTCACTTGCCTCTTTAAATATTTTGTCTACACGATCAAATATTTTGACTTCCTCTGGAAGCTGTGATCTGATGTCTCCACCAACAAAGATGCTCTCCAGGTACATCCATTTTCTCTGAACTGTTACCCAGATCTAAGAATCAAATGTTACCGTCAGAGGAAACAGAAGTACAACAGAAAATCTGGATTATAAATAATACACATTAATTATTTAGTCCAGCACTTTCCTCCTACCTCAGTTACTTCACCAATCAATGACAGAGTTCTTTCCCATTTCTGAGCGGATGGAAGGAAAGGACCCACAAATCGACTGCCCAAAATACTCTGAAGATTGACGTTGTTGTCATCAAGAATCTCTAAAATTTCCTCTACAGATCCCAGAATAAAGCCTCGTGTCTCAGTGCCTTTGGTGTACACTTGTATAGGGAATTTCATATTTTCCCATGTTTCTATTATTTCCTTCATTCCCTGCATGTGAACATAAAAAGATGCATATTTCAGTCTTCAGAAACTGGAGAACTGTAATCTTAGCAAAAAAAAGAAACAACTAATCCAGCAAAATTTTTGCACAGACTTTCTAACTCTGGTTTATAAAGAAGGGTCTATTTCAAAGCATGATAGCAAGAGAATGGATCCTTCTTCAGATCCATTTTCATAAGACAAACTTTCTTACTGTAATCATAGAAATCCAATATGCTGCTGCCAAAGCAAATTCTGTGAGGATTCTGTGACAGCAGGAGTTCATTAACAGAGCTATAGATCTTAGTTGCCATGAGCTGCATCATGGCAGCTCCCTGAAGATGGCCAAACTTGCAATCATGCCAATTTAAATCTCAAATAAAACTGATTGTTGTCATCCTTGTCTTTTAGTTTTATGATCCTATAATTCAATACATTACCTTCTCAATGCTAAGCTCCTTAACAGCAGTTCCAACTATTTCACTGATAACATTGGTGTGTCTGTGAAGTTCCATAGCAAACATATTTTCCAAAGTGAATGTTTCTGTTTTCATTTCAAACCGTGTTCCTGTTTTCTCCATAAGGTCCTGCCAATGCCTGTTTTAAATTGATGCATCAATTTAACACCACGATACAGTAAAAAACAAAAACAACTGTAACACATAATAGTGAACTCATGTTTAGCACTCTGCTGTTTAAACAAGAGCTACAGTTTGAATACATCAAGTATCCCAGCCATAGCAGCCACCCTTCATGCTATTACATGAATTCATTAAGCAGAAATGAAGTTCCAAGCTCCAGGAGATGGCACGACCCCAGTAACAGAAAGTTCTAACAAAACACTTAAAATACTTCTATATATAGTGGACATAAATAAATCAAAACAAACCTTTCTCTTAGAGCTTCATTTTTCAAATCAAGCAACAAAGGAATGGAGTCTCGAAATGCCTTCATTTTTTTCTCCAGTTGGACACCTATGGGCATACTGCGCACGGGTCTGGGCAGCTTCCGAAGGGCTTTCAGAAAGCCTTCGATTCCCTCCTGAAGAACCTTGACATTGAGGTTTATCCAGAGTGTCTGAGACCATTCCTCTTTAGCTGCCTGGAAATAATGACATTAAGAAGGAAAAAAAAAATTCATATTCCTTTTAGTTTTGACCCCCAAAACGTAATTGTATTAACATTTTACAAACATAGGGAGAGACAAGTTCATGTCCAAGACTGATTCATAGCCAAACACAATCAGTTGTATAAGAAATAGTAAAAATGGAATATGAAGAACAGGACCATACTTCACAGGACATTCAAATTTTGGAAAAATAAAACTTCTTAAAAAATAGTTAAAGCCTGAGATACCCATTGTCACCTGTACACATCCTATATCCAAAAGGAGTTTCACAGAACTGACGAGGAACCATGTGCAGTAAAATGCCATCCCAACAATTATTAGAGGCTGGGAGAAGTCTGTTCCTGTCTGATGAGAGGATGTGTTTAGGCCACCATGGAGACACTGATAGTGCTGTATTAATATGATTATTAATGAAAATCATTTCATGGTGATAACCAATTACAGGGCATAGCTAATTTCATGCAAAGGCTTCAAACAGATTTGACAGTAACCAAGGGGCTACTTCTTCTTCTTCTGTCCCCCACCTTTGTGCATGAACACGTGTGTGTCCCTGCAGACTCAGTGTGATACTCACTTTTTGTTGTGCATAAATGTCATAGATCTGCTTCAGAGCTTTTGCATCTTTCTGTGCTTTTGCTAAGTTCGGGTACGTTGTTGCTGGCAAGTCTAAAAGTTTCTCAGCACTGCCCAGTTCCCGCTGCCTTTTTTCCAGTCTCTCTAATTCTTTTTCAAACATAGCCATGAGTTCGAGCCCTGGGAAAGGAGAGGAATTTTTCCAGACAAATAATCCCAGGGTTCATGGGAAATAAATAAGACAGAATTTGTGTATAGTCTGTAGATGTTCTTGTACTAAAAATGGTCACATTCCTGGCTCATGAGTGTGCATGTTAATGAGGAAAGCACAATTTTCTTTTTTTACATAAAATTTGAATTGCCCAAAGACTAATATTTTCAAAACATCACTTCACACACATTAATCCATTTACCTTTATCAAGATCATCCCCAACAACACCAGGCCCCTCAGTCAAGAGTTTCTGGAGAAACTCTTCTGTCTCTTTGCTGAAGTCCTCAACTTGTTGCTTTGTCACCTAAAGAGAACAGCATTTAAACACTTTTCCTTTCCATTTCTAATTGTTTTCAATACTAATTACAAATATTACCTTTGTGAATGTTTCTTTTACACCTCCTTTACAATCTAGGTTGCGACTGACTTCTGCTGCTTCCATTAAGAGAGTCTCCCATGCTTCCCTAAGATTGCCAGACTTCTCTTGCTCTGCTTCAGCTACCTAAAACAGAACAAGTAGCACCTCTCACAAAATGTAAGTAGACACACATCCTCACAAGCAAGCAAGGAATATGTGCTCACATTATAAATTTGCAAAAGACAAAACTGAGGCGACCTCAATCAGATTTAAACACATGCCATGTGTCCATTTTAAAGTGGACATACTGATCAGAGAAGGGAGTCGACTACACAGTCTCCAGACATCCCTTCAAACCTCAACAACACTGTAATCCTGTAACATTTCTTAAAAGGAAAACATTTCTTCATTCACGTGAGAGGTATTAGCTCAGATCTGAAAGAGAGCCCTTAGCTCAGATCTGAAAGGTTTGATGAGACGAGCACTTACCGGAATCTTGTACAATGCAAGAGTTCTGTATCTCTCCCCAACATCCAAATATCTCAGTTCCACCTCTAGGGACACGCTTTTGATCACCCCAAATGCACTAAGGATAACTCTGAGATCATCCAGGGTTTCGGGAGGTCTATTCACATCCTCTGATAATCTCTGTAAAAAGTAAAGATCATTTCCAAAATCAACACTGATAAAGCAATTGTCAGAACTACAATAATGAGTCAAACACAAGCAAATAACATGCCCGATTCATTTTTAGTCTGTGTGAAAAAGATAACAAAAAACCAAACTGAGAACACCTACCTGAATCTCATCTTGAAGCCTGAAGAGCTCCTCTCTTGCTAACTCATTAAGCAATTTCCCAAGTGACATCACCCAGCTTTTAGCATTCTCCTGCACTGCAGAGGCTAAAGGAGCCAGCTGAAGCCTGATAAACTGTTCATCTTTAATCAGGGTCTGTTGAGTCACTTCCTGAGCTACTTTCATATAGAACTGCAAGTGCTCATCAAAGATAACACAAGCAGGATTTTCTGCAGCTAAATGATCCAGGACTGCACCCTTGTCTGATTTCCACACCGGGTCATACTTCTTCCATTGGTTCAAACACTTGTTGAGAGAAGCCAGGAGTTTGTGGACATTCCCAGTGATGAGAACAGCCTGTTCAGCTATCAGAGGGCTCTGGGAGACGTCACTGTAAAAGCTGAAAGTGACAACTTCATCCGCCTTGACGTGCTGAGGAGGGCATTCAATACATGTACCATGCATCCATCGTACGAAATGCTGGAGTTTTAAAGACAGGGTTGGAAAACAGTTACCTTGTTGAGTCATTTTAGTTAAATCATTCATAGAATCATTCATGTTGAAAAGCCCTCCAAGATCATTGAGTCCAAGCAGTCCAAGATTGTCAAGTCACCCACTAAATCATAAAGGTTCCCAAGTGCCACATCTACACATCCTCCAGAAATGGTGACTCCACCACTTCCATGAGCAGCCTGTTCCAATGCTTGATAACCCTCTCAGCGAAGGAATTCACCATTATTTAGGACACAACGTAGGAAGTGGTGTGAATGATTTCTCAAATCAATTGATTTTCTGACAGCAAAAAAGAGATCACACTCTCCCATCAACTTGAGAAGAGTTAATTTCATCCTAACAAAACTTTGCCATGCATTACTCAATCTGCTTCTAAAATCTCTGGGGAGCAACAATGTAGCATGACAGAGAGAAAAAGGTATTGGCTCAAACAGTCTGGATGCAGCAGTGGAAAAGAACAGCAAATCTGAGCACAAAAAGCACACAAACTACATTTATTCATTATCAGGTGACTCAAATCATTTGTCCATCAGCACAGGGCAGGAACATTGTCAAATTATTTGGCTTCTTTTCAATGTGAAAGCAGTTCAATGTGAAACTCTGCAGGAAAATACTGCTACATCATTGCCAGTAAGTTACATACTTCATCTAGATACTTGCTGTCCTAGATGCCTTTCTCCAACATTTTCTGAACTGTCTTTTCTGCTGCTTTTAAGAAGAAATGTAATATAGAGGAGGCCACTCACATTCCTTATGCCACCAGTTTATTCATGCATCAGAAAGCAACATCTGCAGTGCAATCTGAAAAGTACTTCCTTCTGATGTATGATGATTTATGGAACCAAATCACGTCCTTACACTGGCAAAACTACTAAAAAGTAATCAACAATTCTACCTGAGTAAAAATGGCAAGTGATTTTTTTCCCTTGATCATCAGTTTGTAAAATTAGGACAGTATGTAAAATTAGAACAATGTACTGGATATTTTGATTTCAAGATAAAGCAATATGAATCTCCCCTTTGACATTTATGCTTACCCAAACATAAAACAAGATTAGTTCATTATAATCACAAACAAACTCTGACAACAAAAAGAAATCTTTATCAAAAATCACCTTAGTGACCTCAACACAGTCTTGGATAGCTTGCACAGTCATTTTTTCAATCTCACTGGCATCAGGTTGCAGGGTTATCTCAGGAAGAGATATAACAGCTTCTATTTGTAACAGTGGCACATTTGCAAGAACAGTTGCATTAAAAGCCTGTAAATTCCTGAGAAAGGAAAAAAATAGTGTCAAAGATGGAAATAATCAGGTGCTGCCCCAGGGAAACGGCCAAGAGAAGCTGCAATTTTCAGGTGTGTGCTTAGATCTGTAACCTGAGTGATCACTGATTTCAGCTGGCAACACTGATGTGTCTGGGAACAAAACTGTCCCACTTAACTGATTTAATGCAAAAGCTCAACTTGCTAAAAGAAGCTGTTGGAAGGAATGAATGGAGATATTTTAGTGCAAAAGGATCCTGAGACTATGGTCAACTCCACTGCAAGAGTCCAGATAAGAAAGCACAGCAAAACCAGGTGAGCATAGATCAAACTACAAAACATGGATCATGGGAAGAAGGGATGGATGGGAAGCTTAGACAGATATTACAGTGGAGCTGCAATGCTCAACTGCAATAATACCTTGCTTGTAATAGAAGCCTTCATAGTATCTTGCTACAGGATTGGCCTCAGCCAGGGCAGAACAAGTGAAACCTTTGTTCTTGGACTCATGTCCCCTGCAGTACAGGGAGGCACGTGGCACCCAGACACCAAGTTCTCAAAATCATGTTCTTTAGGAAAACAAAACCTTGATTTTAGAGATAAACCAGAGAAGTGCAACTACACACATCGCAGAAAATGTGCCCTATTTCTCTCTTCTGCCAACAACATGGCAAAATATATTTTCTCAGAATTTGGGTTTCCTCTGTACCTTGTTATCAGTTCTCCATTCTTCACAGGAAAAAAATCAGTAGAAATACAAATCTGCCACAAACTATAAGTCACTCACGGGTTCAAACAATGTCAGTACACATACTCATCAACAGATCCAGGAGAACCTGAAGATTACTGGAAACCCATTAAAGCAAATAACTGACTTACTTCACAATTAACTGTGTCAACATCTGATAAATCCTGTGTTCCCAGTATGCATAATAGGAAGCTAATTTTGGAGATCTGCCACTGTTCGTATTGGCAACTCGTCCTTCCACTTCTATTAGCAATTGTGGAATTGCAGAATACTTTCTAACCATGAGTTCCACATCTTTCACTTGCTCACACTTAACATAGTCAAAAAATTCTTTTGCTCCTGCAACAGATACAAAAAAAATAGCATTATTAACTGCAAAAGACCTAACAGTTTTACATACTGCAATATTTACCTGGACTTTACTTGTGAACATGAAATTGATCTCATATAATGATAAAAAAATATCTTCACTTATTAATGAATTATTATTTCAGCCCTCTGAAATATGGATTTTATGCGGATTCAATTATTTAATAGCAACCTTTTTACAACTACTAAGTGTTGAAAGAAATTTGATCCATCAGCCACTCAAGCGACAGAGAGAGTTGGCAGACAATCAGCTCACTGCCATTTCCATCTGATGAAACCAGTTCCACCCTCTGTTATGCCCTGAATTACTACTATAAAACTATACCAGCTTTGGTAACAATTAAAAGGGTTGATCTTAGCAACTAAAACCACAAAGTGGCAGATAAAGAAAAATAAAACACCACAGAGCCTGGAAATGAAAATATGAAGACTTACCAGGAAGTTTGTCACCATTTTTTGAATGTGGAAACTTAAAGAGATTTGTTGATTCTATGGACCCAAGTTTGCTGTTTATCTCTTCAGAAATATTATGAATCTGATGGACAAGTAACTCGAACTTCCCAATGGTTTGTGTACACTGGACAATAAATTCACCAATACCTTGAAATAAATCAAAATCATTTGGGTTTTTTATCCTTTAACAAGTATTTCACCAATGCATCAAAATTGCCACAACCAACGTGTTTTATCTCTAAGAATGAACCAAGGTTCTGCAGAATCATAGATTAGATGCTTTCTGAACTAATCCTTCATCTTTCTCCCTTACAGCTCTTAGCTAAAGGTTTCTAATAATCTCCAGTGTTTTAAATACAACAAAAACACAAGAAATACCCTGCTGGATCAGAGTTTGTCTAACCTGCTATTCTGCCCCTGTGGCAATAGGATGTATCATCTGTTCTGCAATCATAAAAAAAAAGATTGCAGAACTGAGGAGATTCTTTTAACTAAAAATAAAGGTCTAAGGCCATGTTAAAATAGTATCTCCATTACCTACAGACTTCCACGTGAGTCTTTTGTGCCCCGCTTTCAATATTCTCCAGAGTTCTTGGACATAGTCATCAAGAAGTTTGGTTTCTGCTTCATTCATCATCTCCATTAATTTGTGATAGCGATCCAGCATGGCTTTCAATTTACTTGTGTACCTGAGGAATGCAAGAAACACAAAAGAGCAAAACACCAAAATCATTATTTTCTTGAAAAACAGCCCTGAACTCCACCAAAGAGCAGAGAGCTTACATCATTCTATCTAGACTTCCATACAAAGCAAAATTTGATGAACTAACCAGTGAATATGTATTGATTATAATCCATTTCCCGCTGAAGACAGAAGAAAAGTTTCATATGGCTCCAGTAGTAGTTGGACAAACCTCTCCTGCCTCCTCTCAGAAAGTTATGGAGACAGCCCCAGTTTGAAGTACATAAGTGAACAAGTGAACTTTAAAAATCCAGTTAGGGACTTACTGGCACAACTGTGTGCTAAATATCTGTGATAATTTGGACACGACTGACTTATTCAAGGCTGCACAGGAAGAAAGCAATAGTGAGTTTAAATGAACTGAAATCTAAATGGCAGTAACAATTCATTGCCAATTATTTTACTTGTTTTCTCTCACATTTGGATGAGTTGTTAATTTGTATAACAGTCCTACACCATAAAGGATGAAAAGAGTGCCAGAGAAAAGCTTATCAGAGCAACATGACCATTAGCAATTGCAATCTTAGAAAAATAGTCACTAAGGGCTCTCATATTAACAAAATTTGATGACTCAGGCCCCTTTCCAGTTTGGGGTGAAATCACTTGAAATGCTGCCATAAGCCTGTATGTGAGCAGATATTCTGCTACAGCCTTACCTAAGGTATTTGTCTTCCTGTAATGCCACATATCTCGCCATTTCTGGGATTGGAAGCCCAAGCTGTTCCATGTACTTTGTTTCAATGATAATCTCTTGGATTTCAGGAGAAAAATTGAGAGTGAAGCAGATGCTTTTCTTGGTGGTGACAGGCTCCTCTGCTGCAGAGCTCTACAACACAAGAAAGAGCAACAGAAAGGAGAGGAGCACCAAGCTGTTACATTACAAGGTAAAGGTGAGCTTTTGGAGACATTTGATAGGGCAGCAGGTAAAAATCAGAATGACTGACATTCAGAGCTTGTGGAAATGCCTTTAAAATTCAGCTTTCTAGGATCAGAAATTACACAGAACTCCCTTTTCAGTTTTTGATTACAAGAAACAAACCAAATCATCTCTGTTTACACACTGCTGCAACCAGTTACAACAGAAATCCCAGTAGAAATTCAGAGCCAGACAAAAGTTTAGTAGGAACAGGATTCTGTAAGATCTCTGCTGGAAACCTGCCTTTATCTAACTTCAGTCCCAAGTATTGCAGCAATGTCCCAAAAATGTTGTACCAAAACCTAAAAATTAACAGGAACTACAGCACTGAACAACACACATAGAAACAACATTCAACGATTTGCCAAGTGAGTCAGGAACTATGTCTTATAAAGGATCACAAACAATTCTGAGCTCAGAACTTTTTCTAAATCTGTGTTTGAAATATTACTCTCAGAAAATTCTTGCTGACCATCATGTAAGTTTCAGTTCTTCCCCTCAGAGAAGCCTGGTACACAATCTTCTCACCTGCTCAGAAGTCTCTGGATTAACATTTGTTGCAGCCCCATCAGCAACAACAGTCAGTAGAGTATCTTTCAGTAACAATGGGAGCATGTGTTCTGTCCTCTCTCTCCACTGACGGTATTTTTGATCTTCATACTCTTTCATTTTCTTGGCTACTTGGAGATACATTTCTTTCACCTAGAAAGGACAACTCTGTATAACTCACTTTAAAGACAATGAGAAATGTTCTACTAACCTGTCCTAATGTGGTGTCTCAATATGGTTACTGGTTTTTATTAGATAGGAGAACAAGTAATGCCTTGTAATTAATGCAGGCACTGGAGAATTTGGGCTCTTGAATTATGTAATTAATTCCATCACTGTCTCCCTGGGAAACAGTGGGAAGGTTCCAATCCAGTTTTCACATCTAACATGGCTTGCTGTGTGCAAAGGCTTGGGACCTCCCCTCACATCAGAGCACTTTCACATCGTTACGAGTGTATAAAAAAAGTATTTCTTCCTTGACCAAGTACCAAAAGAACCAACATACTTCCTTTCCACGTTCAGTGGCAAGCAACTCCTCTACTTCTTGGAATCGAATAATGGTGTGTTGGATCCGATGGAAAAGGGACCGGGACCAGGATATTGCCCCAGCCACTGGAGGATGGTTCTTGTACAGAGGTGGATTCTTGAGGTTCTGAACAAAGATTTGCTTAACAATATCGACCTAGAGGAGGATAAAATATTGCAAAGAATCATTTTCCCACTGCCTGTCCATGATAGCTGTCTGAGACACAGCACAAGCTCTGAAGCTAATTCCAGCAGCAGGATAAAAATAATTCTGTTGTCTACCTTTTTCTGTCTTGCAGAGTTGCCATTATGGCAGCATTTTCTGTAAGATTATGTTTTATTGTTAAGTTCAATGTTCTTTGAAATATCAAGAAAAAAGCTGACATGTAAATCTTTCCAACATACAGGCTTTTTCTATATGTCAGAATTATTTCTGCCTTCCAAAGTTGATCTCTGACACCTTTTGGTCATACTGTGAACTCGCCCGTGACAGAAAAAGCTGTAGGATATAGAAGATCCATTTTCTCAGGAAGGTTTCCTGTTGAGCTGCTGGTTACAAGGTGCAGGAATAGCCACAAGCCTTGTTGCACTCACAGCACCTTCCAGTTCCCCCCCAGTGTCTCACATATACACATGTGCACAACCATTTCAGAAAATTAACCAGACTATTTCTCCAATTGGCTCCAAAAAGATGAGAACAATTATCATGTTTACTTATAAAAGTTTTCAGTCTTTTAGATAGTAAATGACACCACACAGGTATTTAGACATACATAGATTTATGATTTTCATTAGGTAAAGAACTTCATGTACTAGATAAAAAATCCCTAAACTGAATACCTCTTTATGATATTGCTCCAAAACATCACTGAACTTCTTCATGAGCTGCTTATTAATAGTTTCACGAATCTGGATTTTTTTGTACTTTACCAGCATGTCAAAAGCAGTTTCTGCTGATCGAAGGGTCTTAAAAGATTTACCAATAAATCTTTTCATCTTTTCTTCAATATCCTAAACAAAGGAAGAAAGCAAAGAAACCCTGTCACTTAGAAATTCATCCTGTAAACCCAAGAAAGGGTGGCAAAATGAAAATACTTTTTAGTAATAGTAGTCAAGCTTATTTTTACTATTTTTTGGGAATCACAGTATATGGTACTTACTGTAACGTCTTCTCTAAATTCTTCCATAACTAATGCCCAGTCATGTGCACTTTCCATGCTAAAAGGGTCAAAGGTCAGGTCTTCCATAGGACTGATTATTATATTTACTTCTCTCTGTAGTTCATCAATACCTTTTGGATCTTCTGTCACAGTTGTCAGTTCAGGAATAAATATATTGTAAAGTTCTTCAAGGACCTATTAATTAAGATCATACCATAAAGCTTTCTTTTTAATATTTTTTCTGCCACTTAACACATTATTGTTAAATTTTTCCTTTAAAAATATCAGCCACTCAGAGAATAATCAGTCTGTGCTGTGATTTAAATTTCAAATATTTGAATACAAGAGACTGAAAAAAACACAGCAACAATCTACAGGCCTAGCACTTCAGTTGTTATAACAGATAATACTCAGTTATTAGTCCTTTTCATTCCACTTTTCACACAGTTTGTACACACACAGTTTATTGATGGACCATATTGCTAATTACCCTGACTTAAATTAGCCTAAGCACAGCATCTCTCCATTCATATGTTATTCTGCAATTAATACAGATTCACAGATGGCCAAATTTTATATTATAGTATACGTAAATGGTTTTTTATCTAACTCATCTCACTAAGCTGGCAACCCATGAAAATCACAAACGTGTGCAACAGTTGCTGCAAGTCTCTGTGTTCATACCACAAACACACTAACACCTTTCCCCAGCCAGTAGCTGCAGAAGAGTTATTCCATCTCCAGCACTAAACACAGTTTTGTTGGAATCAAAGGCACCGCTCAAGCCTTAAGCACAAAAGCAAAAGCTCTTAACAACTACACCACAAGACTCTCCTCTACAGAATAAGACAGTGGTTACACAATCTCTTTACTTATTGTCTATATCACTACCTGAAAAACATCATGTAGCTCCTGACATATTGAAGCCATATAATCAGTTTGTTCAAACAAACGTTTCACGTCAAATTTCCAGTATCGCTCACTTCCCGATTCTTCAACTTGGATACAAGTAGTAAAATAACATTTCTTCCATTGTTCAAGAGTGGTTTTGGCTTCTGTTACTTTAATTTTTGCAGTAGCTCTATCTTCTCTATTAATCAAATCAACACAATTAAGATATTATCGATAGAAATACTATAGATTAAAATATCATATCTCAACTGGAATAATATACCCTGGTTTAGCAGCTTCTAATTATACAAGATCAAAGCAAAAATTTTAAGTTACTTTCAATGTGATTTTGAGAGGAGATACTATTTCAGGACTGGTTTTGATGATATTCATGCCACTTTTTTACCACTATATTTCTATTTGTTTTATTGTTTTATGTCCTTTCAAGACAAAAGAGGACAAGCACCTATTTCTTCAGGGCTGATTTAGTAATTTATGAAAATTACAAAATAAATTGACTTTTAATTGACCTTCTAATACAAGTTCAGACAGTTGAAAAATGCTGACACCAATTCAGTGGCAGTATTATCTACTGCACTTTGTGTAAGAAAAGCAAAGCTTTTAATAAATACAGCCCAGGTAAACAGGAATCCAGCACTCACCTAAACAGGTTTTGCAGATCCACAACTCTGCGCACCCTTGCGGAAATCTCCCACGAAATTCGTTCCAGGAAGGGCACCATGCGCTCGTCCTTGTTGTAGTGCCGTGACATGATCCACACCATTCTCAGGGCATTCAGCAGGGAAGGGATTGTATTCGAGATAACATCAGCCCCAGTGCCAGTTGATAAATTCTATAAAATGCATATTGTGGGTAAGATGTCGTGGAAACATACAAATTCATATTCAATAAACTAATATTTATTCTGTAGATGCCTCAGGTCTGCGACATTATTAAATAAATAACCTGGACAAGGAGACATCCTGGTGCCTAAATAACATGTTATTATCTGCATCTTTTGCTCCAAATGATTTTAGGTCCTGATTTTCAATTTTGGCTCAACTCTTTGTTTGGAGGATCTTTAATACAATTTAAACTTTGAAACACCAGCTGTAATTTGTGGTTGAAGCTACCTTAGAAAATGGAGTAGAGAAATCTGTTTTCCCCAGTTCAGCTACGCCATCAGATTCTCCCAAGGTTGGACTACAAATCAGGTGCTCACAGCTTTGGGCTTTCAAACATTAGAACCACTGTACCCAAACAAAATAAGCAACTCTTTCTTAAAATTAAATATAATTTGTTAATCTAGAGTATATCTACATTGCTGACAAAAAGTGAAAAAATAAACAAGAGGTGATTACATCAACAGAGAAACCAAACTCAGGTAACTACAGTTCAAACTTCCACAAAATTTTCTCAAGGACAGGTACCTTCAAATGGCGTTCGAGAGTTGAGAGAAACTTAACATTATCTTGAGCTTCCATGTGATGTTTTCTGAGGTCACTTAAGACTATCTGTAAATCTCTGGTAAAATCAGATTCAGCTTCCTGTAATATTTCCAAGACTTTTTGCACCTCTGGAAACTTTATCTGTTCAGTAAGAGCACTTAAAGTAGCATTTTTTTCACGCCAGAGGTAAATCTCTGCAAGTGGACCATTGCCCTACAAATAATGTAGAATCAAACGAAAAAAATCTAAATTACCAGTGTGGAAGAGTGAAAATTTATAGCCAGGATTATATTTGCTCCTTCTTTTCAATACACTTTATGCTGAGAGAAACTTGATATGATTCAACTTGATATGATTCATGGGCAAAAAGCCAGACAGAAGAAGATCCTTGAAATAAAGAGTTTTACACACACTGAAGGGAACTGCTTATGGGGAGTATAACCCTGTTTGAAAAATCAAAACCTGAAAATAAGTATTTTTTTCTTTTGAGATCACTTTTGCAAAAAAGAAAAAATACAGTTGTCTGTTTAAAAAAAGAAATTACTCACTGCAGCTTTTAGTACTTCATAGCTCTCTAGAAGAGTACAGACAACAAAAGTCCCTTAGTTATCCTGTGTGGGGAGGATCTGCAGTGAATTACTTCATATTTTATTTATATTCATCTTCCCAGAGCCACACAGTTCCTCACTACTTTTGCTCTACTTTTCAAGAATTAGTAAATGGCTTTCCAACAATCAAATATGAAGAGGAATTAAAAATTAACACAGTTCTTGTGGGAAAATAAAGCAAAGTCTCCAGGAATAAAAGCATCTTGGTGTTACAGGCAACATTACCTGTGGAACCTTTTTCAGTTGTTCCTCCAGAACTCTGGATATTAATTTCTGCCAGGTCACTGCACAGCTTTTCAGAGACTGAACCACTCCTGGAACTGTGGCAAGAACAGTCACTTCTCCATCCAGATTTATAGTTGGCATCTCCAGTTTAAGATCTCCTATTGGAAGAAAATGCACATAGAATGAACTCTCTTGTTCTGGCAGCATTGGTAATGAGGCACCACTGGAATGGCTTTTGCCTTCCCTCTTGTTGGCTACCCGAGGACAGGTAGCACAGCACCTGCTCTGCCTTTCTGAAAACAGGGCAAAATAGATGCAGCCTTTTGACAGTTAACACAGTGTAAACAAACATATATTCCTAGAATACAGGAAAACTCTCCCCTTCCAAGTCTTAACCCAATCTCTACCTATTAAAAATTAGGAACAGGGTATCAATCTGCCTATTGTAGGCCACTACTCTCTCCTTGATGGCATGACAGCAGTCCCTGGCAGGGAAGAGACATTAAACACTAGGTGAAAGTCTGGTTTGACTGACACATTCTGTACCCTGCTATGGCCTGAGTCCCCTGAAGTGATATGCCTACCCCCTCTCCTACTCTTACTTCAAACCGTTTGAAAGACTTATCACTGACTTCATCCATTTCTCCATGCTGCCTGCTATGCTTCAGGGTGAGAAAAGCACCACTGGTATCAGCAAAGAGCAGCTTTAATCAAATCTAGAGCTTCCCCAGAAACTGTATTTGTTATTCTGCATAAAGCCACTCTCAGGTGAACCTCGTTCTACTGCCCTATGCTCTAATCACCACAGTGCTGGCAGAGGCAAAACATTCACTTCACCTGGTATAGTCAGCTGAGTTTCATTCCTCATTAGAGCACTAGAGTCTTCCACGGACTGTCCTTCTTTTTCTTCATATTCAGTCTCAGATAAATTCCTTTTTTCAGAATCTGTGTTGTCACTGTCTGAATCAAAGGAAGTTTTTTCAGTCTGCTGCTGACCATAGGAGAGAGCTGGTGAAAACTCCTAGGATTCAAAGAGGTGCTACAGATTAGATGGTTCATATTAAAA
>VZRR01014161.1:206656-219244 GCA_013398015.1 Oreocharis arfaki | reverse complement strand
CTGGCACAAACAGGTCCAGAAGAGTCCTAAATCTACATAGCCTCAGACACAGCTACTTGGGGAGCCAGTTAGGAAAGGTACCCTCCTTGAGTTGTTGCTTATTAACAGGGAGGATGTCATGAACAAAGCCACCTTGGCCACAGCAACCACAAAGCAATCAAGTTTAAAATCTGTTGTCAGAAGGAAAAGTGCCAGCAAAATTTCAGCCCTGGGCATGAGAAGAGCTAACTTCAAGCTGTTTACACAACCAGTAAGGTGCCCTGAGAAATGCTCTTGAGGGTGCCGGGGTCCATCAGGTCCAGTCTTTTTTTTAAGCACCACCTCCTAAGGGCACAGGAACGGACAGTTCCAAAATGTCAGAAGTCAAGCTGAGGAAGCAGAAGGCCAACTTGGCTGAGCAGGGATCTTCTCTTGGAAATAAGGCAAAAAAGTGAGGTGTATGCCCACTGGAAGCAAGGTCTGGGGGAATGGAAGAACTACAGAGATGCTGCCTGCCACCTCAGGGAGAAAATCCATGTGGCCAAAGCCCAACCGAAGCTGGCCAGGACTACGGGGAATGATCAGGAGGTTTTTTTCAAATACATTAATAGCAAAAGACAATAAGAAATAAAATCAGCCCATTACAGAATGAGGATGATCATCTCACAAACAGGGACAGAGACAAGGCAGAGAGAAGTATAATGCTTTCTTTGCCTCTGTCTTCAACACTAATGACCAGGCAAGAGGGTCTCAATACTCCTAGACGGAGGACCACGGCTGTGAAAATGACAAACTCCCAGTTGACCCTGAACTTGGGTGGGATGTGCTGCTTCAACTGGATCTCTAAGAATCTATGGGACCTGATGGGTTTCATCCAAGAATACTCAAAGAGATCACTGATATTATCACAAGACCCTTCTACATGATTTTTGAAAGGTCTTGGGAATCTGCTGAAGTTCCAGTTGATTTGAAGTTCCTAATGCCCCAATTTTTAAGAACTGCAAGAAGGATGACTCCAGAAACTACAAGCCTGTCACTCTAACTTCAGTTACTGGTAAAATTATAGAGAAGATTATTCTGGGAGATACTGAAAAACATGTGAAGGACAGTTAATCCTCACAACCAACACAATGTAAAAAAGACATTTTGCTGTTAGAGTGCCCAAAGGAGGGCTACAAGGGTGGTGAAGGGCCTTGAGGAGAAGATGCATGCGGAGCAACTGAGGTCACTTGGTTTGTTCAGCCTGGAGAAGAGGAGAATGAGACTTCATTGCAGTTACAGCTTCCTCACGAGGAGAAGAGGAGGGGCAGGTACAGATCTATGGTGATCAGTGACAAGACCAGAGGGAATGGCCTGAAGCTGTGTCAGAGGAGGTTTAGGTTGGATATCAGGAAAAAGTTTTTCACCCAGAGGGTGACTGAGCACTGGAACAGGCTCCCCAGGAAAGTGGTCACAGCACCAGCCTGACAGAGCTCAAGAAGTGTTTGGAAAATGCTCTTAGGGACATGGTGTGACTCTCGGGGTGTCCTGTGTAGGGCCAAGAGTTGGACTTAGATGATTCTTGTGGGTGCCTTCCAACACAGGGTATTTTATTATTTTATGAAGGACAGTAAAAAAACAGTCCTGGTTTAAGCACAAGGCATTTAAAATTCACTGAGCCTCCTGGCATTCTCATACCTCTGTAGTTTCTCACCTCTCAAGTGTCTGTTCACATACTTCTACTCCCAAGGCCTCATGATTTTTGGCAACGACAGTAATTTAGCAACACAGCTTCTCCTCACATCTTCCAGAAGAGTGCAGAAGAAGTTTCTAGTGCCTCCACCACAGACCTCCAAGAAACTTCCTCTGACATTACACGTAGTTTTTACAGAATACTTCACCTACTACAAAGCCCTTAACTAAGATGGAGAACAGTCACACTCACTTTCCAACAATCATTTGAATGTTACAAATACATCTGGACTGTAGAGAGAATAAAATGAGATTCCATCCAACAAAACTCCTTTAAATATACTTAAGAGTAGAAAATCTGAAATTCATACTACAAATCTGATACCAAGCAAGAGCTTCATTGCGAGATCATCAATACAAAATTTAAATATCTAATCAACTATGTCTGCTGGTTTGGTAGGCCTCATGGAAAGATTAAGCTGTTCTTTCTAGCTTAGTTATTACTGCATCATTTTCATTCATCTTCATATACAGGTCTCCATGCAACAGAAGAAATCTATGAAATTCCAAATCCACAGCAAACAGACTCATAATTGAAGATCCCTTGAAAGTTTAGGACAGCAGTTTCTAACCATGAAAAAGTTTTCAGACAGAATTTGAACTCAAAAATATCTCTAAAACCATATATGTTTTAGTCAGATCCATTGTTTACTTAAAATGAAAAATAAGTATTTCATTACTGAAGAGTGGATTTAATTATTTTCACTTCAGTCCAATGAGAGAAATTCAGGCTTTCACATGACTTTGATGTGACCCAAATACGTTGAATTGCTATTCCAATTATTTATATTACAAATAAATATGTCTACAGCTTTATTTTTTTGCATAATATTTTCCTAGGCAAACTCTAAAATAAGAAGCTGTTAAATGATTCATTGTATAACTCAATTAAATGTAACCAAATCATTATTTCATCATTTTTCAGATTTCAGAAGCAGAAAAAATATGCAAAAACCATTAACATCTTAGTCAAAACTAAAGACAAAATGAGTGTGCTGAAATATTCAGTACATAAAACTTCACAGATGGTACATACTCATGGTATCAGCTTTGCAAAGCAAAAAATATTTCCAAACAAATTTCTCCTGTCACAATTTCTGTCTACAGCTATCAATAACCTGTATCAAAACTGCTCATTACTGAATGATTCGACAAGTCTTAGATGGTGTTCTCTAAATGTGACCTGAACATAATGAAAACTTACTTATCAGTAACTCATTTTGCTCTCAACAATATAATCCACTTCATACACCTGGGGAATTCCAAGACTAATGTAGCCTGATTTTATAGCTTTTAAAAAAATTTTTAACATAAAAACAAAATACAGCTTGACCTTACCTGCTCTTCATATTTTCAGATGTTAGTTAATTCCTCAAAGACTATTTTATTCTCCCATTCCTTAGGTACTTATTCTGACTTCAATTACGCAAACAATTACCTTGGAAGCACTGTAAAAAGAACATGCAAAGCCTCTGAAGCACCATCTTTTTCCCTAAAAAAACACCAATATTTTGTAGCAGATGTGAACTAATCCAAGAAATAAGGATGGTCTTTTTCAGCTTCACATGGGAGGACTGCTCTCACCACAATAATAAGGTAAGAAACATACGGGATATACAAGAAGTGACCACATACCTAAATAAGATCTTCAGCAGCATCCCCATTCTAGCCATCAAAAACCACTGCCACATCCTTTCCCTGCCAGTTTGCCTTTCAAAATACTGAACTACAGATCCCACATTTCCTACACTTCTTCCACAGAGAAAAAGCACATCATATACTACTATATTGGAAATCCTTCCTAGAGTTTCAGCTGCAAAGAGGGAAAACACACAAAGCAACTGCTACTTCTTGATCACATCAAATTTTTCACACTTCAGAAGACACAGGTGTTTATTTAAGAAGGCAAATATAATAACCTAATTTCAAAGGCAAATGAAATCTCCTTATAGCAGATCATGCAGGAGCTCAACTGTGCAGTTCACTTCTCAGTGTGCATGGCCTCAAAACACTTTCATTTTGATTCATGCTCTTCAGCACTCTAAAGCAACTAAGACACCACAAGTGCACATAAATTTTGTTTGCATTACCAGAACTTCCAACAATACAATGTTTATATCTTAAGTACCTTCTACATTCTTTTTTACTTAAAAGTCAGTTTTTCACTGATTCTCATTTTCACTTTCTGAAACTCAGACAACAGTACTGTTCTTGTAGCATTCTTCTCCACATCTGCCTTCTGTAACACCAACCTATTCTAGACTCAAGTTTTGCAAACCAAGAACAGAATTTATAAATTTTGGTGTACAAATTAGACCATCAGCATTCTTAAAAATTGTGATTTTTTAAAAATACGTATTTGCTTACTCTCATAGATATGTAAGATTTTCCTCATAAAACAAAGGTTTAGGTAACCGAACGTAAATCCACATACACACAGTTTCAGTCTACAAACACGTATGAATGAGAAGCACTCAAAGAGGCAGCCTAATTGAAAATGCCAAGGTAAATACAAGAGTCCTTCTTATGAATGAAAATTCACATAACCAAACTTTCTAGAAAGTCTTGTTTTCATCTCTGGCTGTAAATATACTAAAGAAAAACAAAAAGTTACCTTTTTCTCTTACTGTATCAATTGCCACACACTATTTTCAACAAAAATAATTAATTTGAGATTCTAGAATAAGCATTTCAGTTTGCACATGTATAGGCATTTCCCTAGGAAAAGTTCATCAGCAAGCCACATATGGCCAGACATAATCCTCCTTTAATGCACAAAATCTAAAACAGAGAAACAGCTTTATTAACACATTTAATCAACCACTCCCCTGTACAAAAACTAACCAAAAACCTACCTCATCTTTATTGAAGCTTGTTTAAGAATCTAATCTAGTTAAGATAGTGTAATTTTTCTTGTACCAAGATTTAAAGCCTCATGAACAAATCTGAGGGCTGCCAATATTTAAAATGTCAGTATCTGTTCTGTACATTTAATTTTCAATTGAAAATTTCAATCGAAATTCTGTGACCTAATGAACAATAATGCATCCTTCTGCACCACCCCACCACTAGTTCTGGACAAAATGCTGTCACGTGAGAAGACATGCACAGTGCTCAAGGTCATCCTAACTCAATACAATTTTTCCACAAATACCAGACTGGACTAACTATATAGTAGTCAAGATCCGCAAGCAATCTCTTCATCTCTGTTACAAACATCAGCTGAGATGGCTATCTCTGGTCACTGCACAAACACTTTTACTTTCTCATTGACCTAGACGTAAGTTTGGCCCTAATCTATGAATTACACCTCATCACAGGCTTTCACCACAAAATCCTATCAACTTCACTTTAGGATTCCATGCAAGTGCATGCATTTACTTGATTAAAACTTCTGTGCATGCATCCTTCTTGCATTTTCATACAATCACCATTTCAAAGTAAAAGTTTTCAGAAAGGAGAGCCATAACACAAGGAATAATTTTTAAAAGTCTAATAATGACAGTACTTAAGCTGATTTACTAAAGAGCACAGAAAGGACAAAACTGATGGTTAAGCAATATTTCAGTCATTTGTTTTTTCACTTTTCCACCACTACAACCATACAGACTTAAATGGGCTATATTGTCCACAGCTGACAGAAAGCTAACGCTGAGCTAGCTAATACTACATAATGGAGGCTTCAATTTTCCACATGAATAATTGTACCATGGCACGCAACTGTTATAGCAGAACAACAGAAAGGTTCAAATTAGCCTAAGGCTAGGCCAGAGAAACTGTGAAGTTAACACATCTAAAAGTTAGAAAACAAAGCAAAGAGTACTGCATTTCATCTAACACCATAACTACATGTGAAGACAAAATTAAGCAAAATGGTGAAGCACCCCAGCACTACATGGAAAAAAAACCCCAAAACATTTCAGAGAGTCCTAAAGACACTAATTCTGTCTCCAGGTTAGATTTTGTATAGGCTAAAATACATAATGTGCTCTAGCATTCCACAGTGATTGCGAAAATCAGTTTTCAAAATTAAAGGTATTTTTAGTTCTCTGACACAATTCCCTCTGCCACTTAACTTTAATTATATGGTCAGATTCTACTTCAAGAACTTAAATAGGAGGCAAATTCAAATTTAGTAACTCCACATATAAGAAAAGGGATAACTCACAGTACAGAAAAGTGTCTCCAGAGTAAGTTTTGCAGCTATGAATCTGTCAAGGCCTTCTAACAGTAATAGACTACACAGTAATCAAATGATTCTGCTGTTCTCGCAGTCTCCATAAACTAGACAGGCACCTTCCACAGCAGTTTCAAGTATTTTACTACGAAATACACTTGAAACTCTCCTCTCACTTGCATGGCTTCCCCTGCAATGTATACCTAAAACATTTTTATTAAATTGAAACTACAGCTCTACAGTCTTCAAAAGGCTATAAAGGTTTTTTTCTTGTGTTGTAAGATTAATATGGAATAAAATGGTATAGGAAATCTCAGACACCACACCAAATGGAATCATGCTTGACACCTTCATATTGAATGCATAAGATGCACAGTGACACAAATTTAAGGAAAAACACTAGCCAAAGTTAAGATCTTTGATTCATCATTAGTGAGGTAATACAAAACATACTTAAACCAATGCCTTCCTACGGAAGTCAGAGGAAGAAACAAGCCTCACAGTGTTTTACACAAAATCAAACAGCATTGAATATGAAATCATCTGATGTAAATTAAAAGTTCTGAGAACAAAATAACCTGATGCTATTGACATCAGTTTTACCATGGTCTGATGGTAATAACTGCATTGATTTTAAATCAAAACAAAATTCTCAAGCACTAAAATCAGAAAATGTCAGTATCTTGAGGTGGGCACTGTGCAGTAAACTCCTGATGTACTACTTAGGAAGATTAAGATAGAACCATTCTTCAAAAGCACCAACATTAGCTAAGCTTAGCTGTCTACAGATTAATGTTCAATACCCTCACAGCCCCAGTGCAGTAATTTCAGCTTGCTAGACATCTTCCACATCTCCACAGCATTCCCAGGCCACTCTCTGATTCATTTTAAGCTCTTTTTCTTCACAAAACCCTTGTTTCTTCCCACATTCAAATGTTCCCTTCTTACTCAGCAAAGAGAGATGTTCTATTGCTTGCCTAGTATTACAAGGCGCAAGCTGAACAGCTCTCAAGCTACAACCGCACAAAACAGGTAACATCCTTCCTTCACCATGGTAATGCTTAATAAATATCTACTATCTAAGTTGTTTTCTATGAAGCTTATAGGAACTAATCTTCACAGGCATAACAACCTAAGTTTGGTTAAAACTCCCCTAGAAATTCCATATTTCAATAGGCAGCAGTTGAGAGAGCTACACATCAGAAATACCTAATTTCTTTAAAAAACAGACTTTTTTTCAGAAGAAAATTCAAAGCACAAACAACAGAATTTACTTAAAAGTCACCCAATGTTTTACACAGAAACAAATAATACTGAATACTGTTGGAAAAATTAAAAACAAAGACAAGAGCATTTCTGTAAAGACATTTATCTCCCAGTCTGACAAAAGCTTAAGAGCAAATTTAGTTACTGTGTCTTCCCCTTGTCTGTTGGAAATATTCTGCCTTCCCTCTTTACTGTTAACCACAAATTCAAGTTTCATCATTATTTCTCCAAATTTAGAGATGCATCAGCCTACCATGAGCAAAAGCTACACAGAAACTTTAACAACCTGACACACTGAGCAACCTGCTCTTGGAACATTACAAGAAATGAATGAGTGCCAACTGAGGTGATTTCCACAGAAAGTAAAAAACATTTCATACTGAACTTCTCTGTTTTCAGAACAAAGTATTTGCAAGGTGCAACTAAGAAAATACTAGTGGTTGAGGTTAGAAGCGAAACACATCTCCCATAACTCTTAAAGCAATCGTCCCTGACTTCAGCCTCTATAGCATTACTTCATCTTCCCAAGATTACTGCACAATTACATAGGATTTAAAATTTCTGTATTTTTATGGACATTATCTACATTTAAGCTGACATGAAAAATATCAATAGCGCGTGACATTAAATATGGTCTTCATTTTAAGCTAGCAGAACTTCTCTAAAGCAACAGTGAACGCCTTTAAAGATGGCTTTATATCATTACAACAAAAAGCTGTTGAAACATGCTAACAGCCATGTTAGCTATTTCATTTATGTTCAAATATAAAGACCTAAAATGAAAAATGCTTAGTGCTTTAAATACAGAAAGATAATCACAGGATTCTTCTACACATGAAATGACATTTTTAAATAGCACTTTCTTTTAGGCTGCAGACATGTGTCCTATCCTGGACTAAATCACACCTTCCAGCATCACAAAGGGAACCTGCCAAGAAGCCCATGCTTTTAAAGCATTTCTACAAAAATACAGCCAATGCAGCTTCCAAAACATAACAAATGAAACATTCACTAGGTAATCAGCACCTCAAGCTCAAAGACAAACTGAACCAAAAAGAACAGTTTTATGGGCACAATAGAACCTAAGTCTGAAATTTTGTTCTGAAAAACGCAATTAGACAACTATGCTGGGTTAGTGCCATGGCTCTTCTCCTACTGCATGTGGCACACTACCTGCTGCTCCTGCTGCTCACCAGCGTCAGCACTCCCACGCCTCAGTGAAGCCATTACTCACTCAGAGCAGCAGAAAGCTCACGCACTCAATAACTCACCGCTGAACAGAAGCTAAATCCACTCAGCGGAGGCCACAAGAAACAGGACAGAGAGCAAGAGCAGAGCTACAAAACTGCATAGCCAGGAATGGAGCAGGGGAATGCCAGGTGGTAGAGAGAAGGGCTGGCAGCACAGCCGCAATGACTGGTGTTTCATGGCCATCATGTGCATCCCTTCAAGAACATCACACCCCAGTGACCTCCATACGCAACCTGCCACCCAAACACCACCTTCAACTCTGCTTCCGCGGGAAACCGCTCCATCTACATTCTGTTATTGCACATGGTTTACTGAATAAAGAACACGGCAACTCACAAATTACTCAATGAATAATTGCAGAGAGTACAAGAAAGTGTGTCACACACTTCAAACTGAAGTCTAGGCTCTGCTTGTCATAAAACATTTGTATTTTCGGCCTACTGAAAAGGACATCATCCTCCACTGTTGCAGTCCACATCCTGTCTTAATCAAAAACAACATAATTTAAACACATGGTTGATGAAGAGAGAATATGGAGGGAGAAAAAAAAATGTTTCTAGGAAAATGACATTAAATTACTAAGAGATTTCAGTTAAGTAAAACTGTAACTACAAAGTCTTGGTATGCTAAAAGCTAAGCTGGCTAGCAAGCTTGGAGAGAAGACCCTAAAGCATATGAAAAAAGGGTTGCAATTATATTAATGATGTTACACACGAAGTCAGATTAAGTAATAAACTTACTTCAATATGCAAATCTTGTGTGTGTGTCATGGGCTTCTGTGACCCACAGTTATCTGAGTAAACATTTTGGCAAAGACAGTTCTGACTGATCAATATGTCTCCTCCCATTCCTAACTCCACTGCACAAGACAGGATACCAGACACAAAAATGGCAAAAGAACTGTTTTAGCTTTTCATACTTCCAGGATATAATTTTTTTGTACTAAATACCCTTCCTTGAATAGCCAAATGGGATTTTAATGTATCTTATATTAAAAAGCTTTCCTACACAAACTCAAAAACATCAGATAAAGCAATGAACAAGAGATGGAAGTGCAGACGCTAAAAATGTTCTCTGTAAGAGATAAGGAACACGCAGTTAAACACCCTAGAAGAATGCAGTGGTAAACACATCTGTAATATTCTAAAATTGTTGTATATTTAATGGTATCTATTTATTTATATATTTAATACAAACATTTATATGTTTAATATACATGTATATTTATTATACAAATATTTTCTGCCCCTTTTCTTAGAAAGAATCCTTTTCATTAATTCAAGGTAATGAATATATCATCTACAAAACACCAGAACAACAGATAAGAGATGAGTGAAATCTGACCAAAATAAATTAATCCATATTTTACTACTAAGAGTTTCAGAACTTCTTTTGAAAGTACTGCTTTCAGAAAGCTCCCTAAGTAACCATAATCCAAACCAATTCCACAGCATGGATTGGTGCATGATGTCTACTCTTCTACATCCTCCCTATGCCAAAGAGGAGATATTAAATTATAAGTGGCTTACCTAAGATCACAGGGAGGGAGGGATGTTCCAGTCACTGTCTTTATCTGTGATCATCACCCTAGCTTTTAACCACTTTCTTACTAGTCTGCTTTTATTTAAGCAACTATTTAGTTTAAACACACATATTTTCTTTACCCAGCTGTTTCAGCTGTAGCTTACAAACCTCTAGAACTCCAGTGACAATGCCTAGGAGGCTACTCAGAACTACACTTAGAAAAACAAGCCCAGCAGCATCAGGCTTGGTCTCACTGCATTGGTTCTGCAGCAGCACTGAAGAAGCATTAAAATGCCTACATAGCATTAAAAAAATTAAGGATTGTCAGAAAGTATAAAACAATTACTTCAAAGCTACTTTTTTATCTTTTAATAGATCAGGGAAATCAATTATATAGAAGTCTCAAAACATTTTTGAAAGAATGTTAAAGGCCCAGCATACATTAGTTGGAAACATATCATTCCATTTACATTATTAAATTACTCCCAAGTATCACCGTCAGTTTAAGATCATCTAAACACAGACACATCTGAAAAGGATTGTTCCACTCTTCCCCTAAGCACTGTAAGCTATTTTGTTCACACAACCTCAGGTGAGGTATGAAGGGTTGACTGAGGATTCAACATTAATCTGCAGTTGAATCAGTGAGCTTAAACCGTGAAGAAACAGTATGTCAAACTCCCTTACAACTTTGTTATTCCTGTGGTTTGTGTGTGCTTTTAATTACATTTTATTTTTATGTATGGCATCCCAAAAAAATCACTTAAAAGTAAAAAGAAAAGCCTGAGGAACAAGATGTAGCTACATGTTTTGTTTACAACAGACTGAAAAAAATGTTCAGCAGGACAAAAGTTAGATAAAGACAGTTAATAGAGCTGATCAGTACCCTGCTCTTTAGAAAGTTCATTTTCATAATTAGAAGATATTGGAGAAAAGTAACCTCTGACACTTCCCTACTCCTCATGTTCCATCTACTGTCTCAAAGGCATAACTAAACTAAATTATTCTTAAACATCAGAAGACTTCCTAATCTTTTTTAAACAAATTTTCAAGACAAGAGCAAAAATGTTAAAAATACATGTAACTTTGATACTTCTAACCATGGAACCATTTACCACAGTAACTAGTGAAACATGAGCAATTTAATTTTCATAGGACAAACTCTGCAGATACAGTTGGCACACTAAGATTTGATACGCTACATCAGCTTTAATAATGCAATTAATTTAATTATCAGACTATTAATTACTGAAACTTCCTGGTGAAAAATTACACCAGGAAGTAAATTTAGTCTTGTTAATTGTAAGTAAGTAGGCTGGACAGGAAAAACTCTTTTGTAGGTTCAGTTACTTTTTTTTTCGGGGAAGAACAACTTCGGAAGGGTTAAGACATGGCCTGTAACAGGTTGATTCTCTTAATCTTAAATACATTTATCTCGATCACACAGAAGAAGAAAGCTCTACAGAACATGTGATGTATCAGATGGTACTCTAGATTCTGAAATTATTTTACATTTTCTAAGCCAATACATCTGCCTGCTGCAGAGTGGCAACAGAAAAAGATTAATTACATTAGCTGAAAGTCATTCGCAACTGATGTAAATAGTCTGCCGTTTACGAGATAATTTCTCCATTTCAAGCCAGCACAACAAAATACCACTTTTTTCCACTGCAAATACTCTTTAACTGCTGAAACGTCTCAATTAAAAAGAAACTGACTACGGGATATTGAGGTCGAGAGAAGACATCTCCTAAAACATAGTTAGCACAATGCAGTTCAGGATAAAATGCATTCACTAGACAACTGTGTTCAGAAAAGGTGCGAGTATAAAGAGCAGGTAAGTTGTTTATCCTTACAAGCAGTCATAACCCAGGCAGCAAGGCTTAATATGCTTAAGAGTGTGCTTCACTTATAATCATGCTTAAGGACATGCACAGTATCTATTTCTAACTATGTATGTAATAACAAATGATCTTAAATACAAAATTCAGCAAGAAAAATAAAATCTTCGATAATATTCGAATTTCTTTTTACACACTGCATGTCACTTCAATGCTCTTTAAGGATGTACCATCAAAATGAACAGCAATGCCTGAAAATAAACTCTAAGTTCCATGATGAATCACTGATATACCACTTTTAGAGATTTTAATTAATTAAACCTAAAACCACTACATTCAGAGCGTGCCTATAAATAACTTCCCAAAAAGCAAAATAAAATGTGAGAATAAAAGAGCACTGGCAGCTCACTTTGCCTCTAACCTGCTAATCTGCTAACCCAGCAGAACCGCACTCCAGCAACCTGCTTCTACGGAACAGGAAAACAAACTTACTTCTTCCTACAAACCCAGCTTGGTGCTCGGTCGGACCAACCGCCGCCAGCAGCACCGACACGGGCCGCCAGCCAGGGAACCGCACCGCCGCAAGCAACTCCTGCAGGAGAGGGCACTCGGAGGTCTCACAGCGACGGCTTTTGCCACCCGGGAGCGCAGCCACAGGGAGGCGACCGGCCCTTCCAGCGCCGGCGCCCGCGGGGTGCGCTCCGCCCGGCTCCCCGCACCCGCCAGGGGAACGGCCCAGCACAGGCGCCGGCTCACTCCGCCCCGGTCCGAGCGGCCGCCCCGGCCGCTGCCGCGCTCGCAGGGGGCTCGGCAGCCCCC
>VZRR01014161.1:183448-206435 GCA_013398015.1 Oreocharis arfaki | reverse complement strand
GTTGGGAGAGGGGGCGGGGCTTGCTGGTGGGCAGAGCCGGCAGCCAATGAGAGCGAGGTGGGGCGGGGCCGCGCGGGGGCAGCGCCCGGAGGGGTCCCCGGGGAGGCGGCTGAGGTCCTGCTCCGCTGCTCCCCTCAGCGCTCCGAGATCCCGCTCAGAGGAGGCACCTGCGCGCCTGCCCCCGTCCGGCTGCGCGCTTCCCTCGCCTCAAGCGTCCTCTTAGTAGAGACAAAGGTACCTGTTTAATAAGTGAAGGGCTGGCTTCCAGGGATTGCTCTGTGCCCAGCGGCGGCTGAGTCGGTGTCAGACCGCAGCCGCGAGGCGCCTGGAACCGCAGCTCTGTTCCGTTCTCTGCTGAGTAACAGTCCCACGGTGCCAGCACCGTTCGTCGCTGGGCGGATCGCGCCTGGCAGCTTCACAGAAATGCTGTGCCCGTCTTGTGCTCCTCGCGCTTGGCGGCGGCCGCACCGCTTGTTTGGCATCGTCACTACACGTGGGTGAGGTTACCTTGCCCGCCACACTCGGGCATCCTGCATTCCCTGTCCTGTGAAGCCGTGCAGGAAACGGGGAAACCAGAACCCCGCTCTCGCTTGATGTCTGCAAGAGCTGCCACGTAATTGTTAAAAAAAATAAACAAGTGTTTTATAACAGACTTTGTGCCAACACTCGTGCCAAAGAAAAATCTTTAGGCCCATTTCTAGTTCTCCAGTCAGGATAGTAGCATTTTAAAGGCCTTGAAATTTGAGTTGCATTTAGGCCACTGAGGGTCTAAGGCTTTAAGTAGAAGTATTACCTTTTTTATATTTGAAAGCATAAAGACAACTTTAAAAATTTATTAACAAGTTGGTTTACAGTCATTATAAATATGGACGAGAGAGGATACAACAGATAAGTGTTGGAGGTTCTGACAGCTCTTAGAGTACTGGTTGTTCAAATAATTTTTCAGGTAAAGTTGGCACGTTCCAGAACATTCTAGAAGTCCTTGTAGAAAAAAGAATTAGAAGCAATGTAGCTTTAAGAAACTTTCAGAGGTCATTTGCTCAAGCTTCATTTCATTGTCTCCGTAGACATTTAATTACTTTTGCCAAAAATCCTCCATGGGCAATCTGTGCTGTTAGTCCTATTAAAAAGGATTTTGGTGACGTTTAACTGTGATCTTGCATTTTTTACCCATTGATAAATGCCCTGTACTCATGCTAAGTATTTCACAGTGTGCTGGAATATAGGGCAGGCCTCAGGAACGTCGCTGTTGTTCATTCTCAGAAATGTGTAACTCCTCACTTACCCTGAGGAGCACAGATTCACCTTCAGAGCTTCTCTCTGCCAGCAATTCATCTCGACTTCTCTAGTATCATATGTGACAGTACAGAGAGCTGGTGTTCTGCTCTGAAAATTTCCCCTCTATAAAAGATGCCTTTATCAAAGAGGAGTGAGCATATAGTTAGTTCCAATTAGTACTGGAGGATCCTGACACACACAGCCTTTCCGCTCTCACAAGCAGCTAAGCAGAGACAAAAACAAGTCTTGCATTACTGTGATGCCAAGTTCATCAACTTGAATCAGAAATATCCACAAGAACAGATACTGGTTTTCCCAACCTTTTCTAAGTATGGTCTTCTAAACCTAGCAATAAGTGCAGTTTTTTGGGGTTTTTTTGTTATGTAAAAGCTCTAGGATATTTTTACAGTTATGATTTCTTATTTAAAAAAAAAAAATCATTGGCCATTAGTTCAACTCAATGAATTACTTAATAACCTGTGGTTCTAAGATTTGGGTGATGAACATAAGGCAAAAGAGAAAGATGTCTTCCACATCTCAGAATTTAAAGAAAAGTGCATCGATTTTGGGTGGTTAGAATTACAGTCAGGCTTCAGTGGTGAAGAAAGTGGATGATTGGTATATGTCATCTTTAAGAGCAACACAGGCATGCCATGCCATACATAAAGTATATAAAACAGAAGAAGAGTACTGTGGCTTCAACTTCTTGGCGTTCTTGTGGTTTAATCCCAGCCAGCCACCAAGCTCCACACAGCCACTGAGTCACACCCCTACCAGTAAGATAAGGGAGAAACCTGGAAGAGTGAAAGCCAGAAAAAATGAGAGTTGAGATAAAGACAGTTTAATAGGGAAAGCAAAAGCCACAAGCAAAGCAAAACAAGGAATTAATTTGCTGTTTCCCACATGCAGGCAGGTGTTCAGCCATCTCCAGGAGAGCAGGACTCCATCACACATAGTGGTGACTGGGGAACACAAACACCATCACTCCAAACATCTGCGCGCCCCCCCACCACCACCACCACCCTTTGCTTATTCCGCCAGCTTTATATGCTGAGCATGACACCATGTGATAAGGAACGGCCTGTGGTCAGTTGGGGTCAGTTGTCCTAGCTGTGTCCCATCCCAGGTCCTGTGCACCCACAGCATAGGTATGGTGGGAGGCAGGGAGCGGAGCAGCCACAAGCAATGGACAGAGGAGGCTTTGGCTCCTTGTAAGCACTGCTCAACATTAACTAAAATACACGTGTTATCACACGTGGTGTGTCTAGCACAAATGTGAAACGCAGCCCCATACTAGCTGCTGTGAAGAAAATTTACTCTATCTCAGCCAAAACCACTGCATGAACATCCCAAAAGGTGATATAACTTGCTATGTAGATACATGGATGCTGTTTTAAGTGAAGGAAAAAGTACTTCTAAGTGTTTAATCCTAGACTGAGTGTTATTGCCCTCATGGAATCCTTTGACAATTCCTGCACACACAGCAAAGTAACAGAAATTGCCAGGTACCACACCTCTTAACTTTCCAATAATTTTTGTCTTTTTATAAAGTACTTTATTATAAAATATATTTTTTCCCTGTAATATTTCAGCTTTCATTTTAATATTCACCATTTGGCACTATTTCAACAGCAGTTTCCAGTAGCGTACACCATTTTATTTATGCTGTATTTCTCTAATGATCTTACTCCCCCTTGCTATGCTAAAGCATTTAATTACTAGATACTAATCAATTAGATTCTTGCACTAGAAACCCACAGGCATAACATCTGGCTTATAAGTATTACAGTTCTGTTTTCCCTTCACATCTTAAAAGCTCTTCCAGCTTCTTAAGATCTCTGTTCATTTCACACATGTGATTCCTCCTTCCATTCTTTGTTTTAAACTCATACTGATTTCTAAATATTGGTCTTTTTCTCACTGGCATAGGATTTGAGCCAGTCAAGTTCATTTTAGAGTGATTGCTCTCACTGTGGTGTCTCAAACACAGCCCTTTGAAATTTCTTCCATTCAGGATCCTGTAACTTAATCCATGTGCCTAGGAAGATGTCTACACCTAAATATTGAGCTAAACAGGCAGTAATACAAGCTGCTGCAGTAAATTAATCACTTTTTATGGATCATCCAATTCTGTTTAATTACCCTTTTGTTAAAGTTCTTTGTTCTGGACTAAAACTTAACCAGCGTGTGATAAAAAAATTACTGTGACATAGTACACTACATAGTCATGAGCCAGCACTTTGCCAGCTTTTAGCCCTATGTGCCTACAAGCAGAAAACAAACAGCCCTGGATACCTTTCATTTGTTCTAAAGTTCATTCAGTTTGGCAGCATGCTGATGTGAAGGAGAAAGCCTTAACCTGGCTGGACTGAGCAGTATGCATTGCAGACTGGAATTGTAGTCTACTTTTAGGTTCCAAAATTTTAATACCACAAGGAGAATTTTATAGTCCTTTTGTGAACACAAAGAGCACAGCAAGGAACCTAGATTTGTTAATACCATAAGAGATACATGTGAGGCTCATGCAGTTCATGGCGCAGTGCTGTCATTGCTAAGGATGGTGACATGATCAGTTAGAGAATTCTAATGTAATGCATCAATCTCATACATCATACAACAATAAAAAAATTGATAGAATGTCATTACTTTAAATAAAAAGCAGTAACTCACTTTGGCTGTTTATGTCATCTGACTCACAAATGGCATACCATTTTCTCTTTGCAGTCCTGAAATTGTTGGTTGAGCTAACCGCTCAGCAGTTTGCCAGCCACCATTTTTCTTTGGAAGAACTCTCCGTAACCAGGGAAGAGTAATCCTGCATGAGGGAGAGATGTGAAAAAGTTTTGTGATCAGGTTGATCCCCTCCATACTAATGGACAAAAATGAGCTTTTAAAAGCTGCTGGTAATCAGAGTAGCACAAAAGACAACAAAAAAAAAGAAAAAAAAGCAAGCAAAAAGAGGACATGAGGACATGCAGAACTTCACTGGTGATATGCTTCAACTGCATCTAAATCTGTTTCTGTACAACTGGTGAATTAGCCCGTTAAATTGTATAATGAAAAATACGTGTCTCGGGTCAACTGAAAGGACTGAAAAGGCCACATATATAAGAACCACATGATAAGGTACAGAAAATCAGGCACTTTGGCGAAATGCTAGAATTCTGGAGTTTGAGGTAGTGATCGGTGATCTGATTGTTGATCTAAGGCTGCTTCATGTACAGAGAGGATTTTGTTTGTTTTAAGCATTTAATCATAGACCTGCTTAACCTATTGTAGTCACTTTGTCATTTGTCCAAGAGGTTGAACAGAACACACGTATTTTTTTCATTTAAGTAAGAGTAATCATCAAAGCTCAAAATGTAGGGACAAGAAAACATGGAGATTGAATGTTTTTGGCAAAAAATTAAAGAGGCATTTGAAAAGGTTTTCTGTCCCATAAATACTTTCAAAGCTGAGCTTCCCAGTAAATGTTGAAAATAAAACTAGACCTTTGTGTCAGAGTATTTAGGAATAAATGTTTTGATTTCATTAGAAAGCTACTTCTTTGTTTTCGTTCTATGGTTCCAACTGTAACTAATTTAAAGCTGATACAGGCTCTTTTTAAAAATTGAGATTTTTTATTAATATTGAGTATTTTTCAGCATCGTAAGATTCCTTATATTCTCTTTATCCCATTTTCTGTTTTCAATATGTTTTAGAAGTGTCTCCATGATTCTGGAAAATTAATTAAAAAGCCCTAAACCAAAACCCAGAAGAACACTGCTACAATGTGATTTTTTTCAGTCATTTTCAGGCACTGGATCTTTGTGATTATTTTTCTCTCTTACTGTAACAGTAAGGAAGTACAACTAAACTAAGTGTTTCAAGCTATTCTGCAATATTTCTTTTCATAAGAGAAGGTAGTAAGGTTCAAGGTTTTTAAAATGCTATGTTTGCTAGTGTATCACAGACGACACTAGAAACTGTACTTGATTTTTATGCCAGCTGCTAAACAGTTCATGATTTGGCTTTGCCAATATTTTAGTTCTTCCCAATCCTTTCCCTTGAAGAGGAGCAATGAATACTCCTTCGAATCTAGATTTTTACCCTTGTTACACCCAAGATTCTGCCCTCAAATCTGTTCTCTGGTTTACTAATTGTTTGAATACTACTTTAGAAAATCAATAGTACATTAGTCACATTAGCGTTTGGTTTTTCAATTGTCTGCCCAATCAGTAGCATTCTGCTCATTGACACTAAAAATTTTTCCTGAAATAGAGTAATTGGTAAGATACAGAGCTACATGGCAAAATTATGGCTGTGCTACCTAGACCAAGTGACTTTTGTATAGTAGAAGCTAGAGAATTCTCTGAAGACTTGTATCCTGTTATGAACTGTACTGGTTCTTATGAAAATTAATGGGAATGCAAATTTCTCATTAAAATGTTAAAGAGAAGCAACTCATATCCATCACTACTCAAATCATGCTTTCCTGTTGGAAGTAACTAGTTTTACAGTAGTAAAATTTGTGTTCAGATTTGTATTGCTTCTGCTTGGTTTACCAGATGTAAATATTGCACTGGTTTGATAACTGGTATCTTACATTTTCTCTTTGAAGATTTGGAAAAATTTTGGAAATTGAGATCAATGGACTGTATTTTACAGAGAGAAAATTAAGGAAGAACTGAACCCAAAAAATAACTTTGCTTTTAAATCACATTCAAAAGGAGGTTCTCTTGGCTTTATTTATGTTTCTGTCTATGCTATTGATTTCTTAAGAGTTTCTTCCACTAATTTTGACCCTAAAGAAGCCCTATGTATCTTTTTAAGATGTGAGTATTAAATTTCTGAAAATTGGATTCACATGGATTTGGAGGACAAAATAAGATTTCCTGCTCTATCCAGAAATAGAAACCATCAGATGGAACATAAGAGATGAAATTGCTTGGCTTCCTTAACATCACTACCTTTTCATTAATTCAATAAAAATATGTTTTTAAGGGCTCTCTATGTTGCTGCTATTATATCATTTTCTCCAGAAACTTGCCAATGATGTGCTGAAAACGTGGAGAGTTCCACGAAACTTACCTTCTTTATTCATTAATAGTATATTCACCAAAATGCTAAGCTCAGAGGATGATGATTACTATTACGAGATCAAGGACATCTCTATGAACTGCTTTTCTGTGAAAATCCTTTCATTTGTAATCTACAAATTCTGGCAGCTGTTTGCTGTACTGAGAAAAAAAAAAGGATTGTGTGGGGAAAAGTAGAAAGATAAGATAAATACAATGTGAGCTTTTTTATTTTTACAAATCATTGCTATAAATATGTTATTAGGCATGTTTGGGGTTTGGTTTGGTTTGTTTTCTTTGAGTTTTGGGGGATTTGCTTGTTTGGGGGAGGGTGGATTGATTTTATTTGTTTATTTGGGGGAGTAGGAGTGTACTGGTGTTCCAGTAATGGAGTTATTACTTTAATCAATTGAACTTTAGCAAGAATTTTTTTGTCAATTCAAAAATCATGCAAGCAAATTTCTAGTTCTAAGAATCATATTTTATCCTTAGTTATAGTCTGTCTCTAAGGATTAAAAAGGTAAAATATATCCTGATTTATACTCTTGTATGAGCAATTGAGACAATGGAATATGCTGTCTTAAAGCTAGTGGATTCCTGAATTAACTAGCTCATATATTTCTTGTTGTTCTTACTTCCTAAGAACAGAAGGTTCTTGCCTATATTGCCCAGAGGAGTCATCACATGCTTCCCATTTCCATCTGAAAAAAAAGAGTTGGCTTCTACAAAACTTCCCAAAGTTTTCTCCTAGGAAAATTACTTTGATAAGGTACCTTGTAACAGCTTTGTATTCATAGAAACCCCATCTGAAGAAACTCTAAGAATCAGGTAACACCAGTCTGATTTAAAGATATGCTGAGCAATTTCCACTTGAACCAGCAGGACTGGAAGCCCGCAGCATCTTTTGGAATCAGCCCTCAGCCTTCATATAAGAACAAATGCAAACAGCATTCCACAGGATTTTTGCTGTTTGTCCAAAGGACCCGAACCACCACTGCCCAGGGATTAGTAAGAGCACAGCAGACACATATGAGACTGCCCCCATGTGTTTTCCAAGTCACTAATTGCTTTCAGGTCAGGGAGTTCCTTTGCTTTTTCTGTTCAGTAACCCTTAGTAGTTCTCTTTTGCTACGTTGGTCCAGGCTCCATTTGAAGTCATGTCATGTCTATGCACTGACAATGTCTTATAGTGGGGAGATTCACAGAAAATGTAGCTGCTGTCTGAAGAATTTTGCTTGTTTTGAACCTAGCTCTTCTTGGCCTCAACTCTTGTTAGAAGTCCTGCTTTATTTATGCCACCAGTGATTTTGCAACCTCTGACATAACCCTTACTAAACTGGTTTGGGGGAAAGAGGCTTTTGGTTTTGTTTTTTTTTAGGGGGGGATTTTTTTCCAAATTGAAAAATCCCACCTTATTCTTTTGTTCCTTGTAAAGAAGTGTAAAGAAGCTATTATATGCATCATTCATCCTTGTTACTCTCCTCTGCATCTTCTACAATTCCAATACATCTTTTCTGAGATATGGGGATCGGGATGATTCTCCTTGGTTCCTTCCGTATTACTTTTCAAACAATTTTCTTTTGTTTTGGCCTCTACGGAGCATTAAGTTGAAGTTTTGCACATAAACTAAGGTCCATCTTCTTCATAGTTAGGATCAGCCCACCTTTTTATGCATTAAACTAGCGTTTTGTCCCAGGTCCATCATTTCATATTTGTCTGTCTTGAAGTTTACCTGGCGTTTCAGCTGCTAGGTGATTTGGTCTTACAAGATGCAGGAATTTTTATCATTAGATAATCTAAAACATCAAATTGGTGCACATTTGTAAGATACATTTCAAATACAGATCAAGCCTGGGTTTGTAGTTATCTTTTGTTTTGAAAAAGTAAAGTGACATTATAAGATCGGTAGGCAAATGACAAGACATTTATCTTAAGAAAAATGGAAATTCCATCAGTCTAATTATAGTACAGAAAGCCATCGTAACACTGAAGATTTATCTCTGTGCATCTGACTCAAAAAAAAATACTCTTTTCAAAGAGTAAGCAGTTTGCTCTTTTTCAAAACTTGCAGTTAAGTTACATATTTTTTCCCATTTAAGTAGGCCTTAAGTTCATATCTTTGTTTTCCCATGTGGGACAAAAAGTCCCTGCAATGTAGTTTCAGATAAAACCCATGCTGCAGAACAGCATTTAATCCCATTTTCACTACATACCTAAAGGTTCAAAAGAACGTGAATGTCCACTTCATGGACAATAGAAGCTATCTAGCAGGACGTGGCTCTCTGAGGTTTTTGAAGTTGTTGAATTTGAGGAATAATGAAGATAAGTGTTAAGACAAAGAAAATATCAGAAATTATTTTGTGCTGGGAAGACAGAGAGTGAAGGAAGGAAATCCTTTAAGGTGTCTGGAACAGGATACTTTTGTTGTGAGAGAAGTGTGTCAGATTTGTTCTTAGTGTGGTTAATAAAACCTCAGACAATGTGCAATGTATGCATTTTACTTCCCATCACAGTCTGAAATGCAAGAAGGAAAAAAAGAAAAAGTTTAAGGGTCTGAGTTTCCAAGGCATTGCTCAGGTTAACAAAACCTAAGCAAGAAGGTGTAGCTTTGCTTCTCATATAGGCTACATTGTATATTGATAAATATGTATTTTACACTTACCCTGGTAGCTTTAAGTCTGCTATTATTATTCTTCAAATTCTATGAACTTCCATATATTCTACACTAATTATATTTGTGTAGAGTAAATTCTCAATTCTTTCAGTAGTTGTTCGAGTTTTATTTTCTTCTCTGTCAAGGCTAACAAAAGTAGAACCTTGACAATTTGAAGAAACAATGAAGTCTTCCCTTATTCCTGTTATGCCATTAACATGCTATCCATTCTCAGACAGCTCACTGTAAAAATTTTGAATTACTTTCTTAGTTATTTAGATCATTGTAACAATACAAACATACAAGCAAAAAGAGAACATAAAACCCCAACCAACAAACCAACCAACTGAATTAAAAAACCCAAAACAGCTAAGCAATTACAGCAAGGGGAATTACTTTTTGTGTCCACACACAATATTGCCAAAATTAATTAGTGTTGCTTACCAAGTTTATTTTTAACATTCAGCCAAAAGATTCTTTTATGCTCCATCTGAACAGTACTACTATTCAAAGGAATCATTCCCCCCTCTCCTCAACTTCATAGCCTTCTTGGGAAAATATACCAGCACTTCATCCTACTTTGCAGCTGGATAAAGCAGTCCAACACTGCTTTTTGCTTCTAATAAATTTGTTCCTGAATTTTGTGACCTATATTCATGTAATTTCTTGAAATCAGAAATTAATTAAATCTTAAATTCACCAATTTAAAATTGTCATTGCATGTATTGTAGGTATGTAACAATTAGACACAGCTAAATTAGAAAATAATGTTCTAAGAGGCCCTTAAGGATCATAATTTCCAATACCCTGTCTGAATATTACACCTACATTAATTCAAGCCAATGCTTGTCTAATCTTTTCCCAAAAGGTCTCCAGTGGCCATATAATTGGGCAAATAGGCCAAAACTCACCCTTGCTTTTAGTACTACGTCAATCCATAAATTCTATACTACTGAAAACCAAGGGGGAATAAAACCCTGTCTTCTTTATGGGGATAATATTTATATTATTATGTTACTTGCCAGCTCTCTCAGAGAATGATAGAAATGTAAGTTAAGTTTAGATAAAGTATATAATCAATACTTGCGGGTGAGCTTCTGTGGCAAAAAAGAGGAAGATGGAACTGAGTAAGTTAATACTGATGTAGCTTGATCTGAAAGAAATTAAGTAATTCATGTCCTAATCTAAAGCCTTTTTAAAGTCAATAGAAAAAATGTGGAAGGTTGAAATGCTTTCAAGCATTCCGGTTGATAATTTAATCCACCTTTCACTTGAAAATTATTTTTATTCATCTAAAATTCTTTTTCTGCAGTAACATACATAATTATTTTGTTTTGTCATGGAACAAAAATATGGAATAGTCATCAGGTATAATTTTCTTTCCCACTATAACAGTTTTTGATCTGGAGAGGACATACATTTCTCTACCATGTAGAATTACTGTGAGCCAGTTGTAAAGTTGTATGCATTCTCACTATTGAGAAGAAGTCATGCAAAAAATTTAAGACCTGAACACTCCCAAGCACATGAATAGCTTTTCTTCCAGATGAATTATTCTGTTGACTTCACTAGGACTGCTTACATTTTTCAGGCGTGGCAGGATGAGGATTATAATTTTTATGATGCTAAAAAATCACTTAATAAGATAAAATCAAGGCAGGAATTGCTTAATGTTAAGAAATCACAAAAATATGTCAATTATCCCCAGAGTACAGTACAGTGAAAACCCAATGCAAATAAACCAGATTTAAATATGTAGGTATCCAGTAAAATGAAATATTTTTAAATTGCTGCTTTTTCTATTTTAGTATCGTAAGTCAACGTTCATCAGTGTCTCTTGTCATTAACACATTCTTCTCACACATTTCAGCCCTTGATTCTGAGGCATTCATGTGATCTTGCCTAATTCGTAGGGTGGAATCCACCACCCATCAGTGGAAATAGGCATTGTGCCCCAAAAATTCCTAATTGGAGCCCTGGTTACCTGCAATTAAAAGGCAAATTATTCTATTCAAGAGATCCATCCTTAATGTGCAGGTTATTTTTTCTGTATTAAAACAGATAAAGCAAAAATACCTGGTGCTAATACTCTATATTGCTGCATGTTCTTCTTGCCAATACACAGCACCAGTAAGAAAGTTTGCATTACATTTTTTGGATGAATAAACTAGGAAAAACAAATCTTAAAAATTTCTGCTTTAAAAAAAATATTTCTAGTACCATTCCTGGCTTTTCAGTAGGTTGCTATAAATATAAAACTGCAGGTAATAAAAAAAAGTGAGAGAATACCGGGAAGGAGATCTGCTTCCATGGTTTAATAATCATTCATTTTAGCAGTACAAGTAAAGTTTTCAATCACTTTGGAACATACTTTTAGATGTTATTTTAATTTACATTGCTATATCATTCACTTACCACTTTACTATTAAAATCTTATCCAAGGAAAAGACAAGCACCAGAACATACTAGCAATACTTTCTGAATCAGCAACTAATGAAAGATTCTAGAATTTTAAATAAATATATAAAATTCTAAGATTTTTTTTTTAGAGGCCTTATTGATTTCCTGTGGAGAGATTTTTTGGGGCTTCACATATTAACATACAGCAGAATGTATTAACTTGCAAATTAATGCAGTATATTTATTCACCCTGGAGGTGGAATGATATGGAAATCATCTACTTACAACTCTGTCTGTTTCTAAAAATGTATGTCTTGAGACCAGTGTCCTTTGCAATGTAGTTATTCTGGTTGCATTTCAGTATAATCCAAATTGCCTCATTCTAATTTTTTCAAGGTTATTTAGAGGATGCGAAAGAAAAAATACAGGCACTGCTAAATGTTGCTTATCTGGGACTGTGAGTACTATTGATTTTTACACACCGCTTTTATAACCTTACAGCATTTAGATTGAAGGCAGTGGCGTAACTGAAATCCTCACTACCAGTAAAGAGGTATGGGAAAAAAGTAAAGTATTAAACAATAAATTATATCTTGTTTAGTCTTTGGACATTGCCCACTTTAAGTACAGGATTTAAGACTTTAAAATGCTTCTCTGGTTCTGCTATGAAAGCAAGAGCAGAAGGGAAGGATCCAGGCTAGAATACTTTAAAAGTCTTTGACTGCACTAGCAAGACAAAGTTCTTAGGTTTTTAAGAATTAGTTAATTGGACTGGGGAAAATATTTAACGTGCAGAATATTCAGTAATGCAATATTCTAAAATAAAATTAAACACTGTCATTTGCAGTAATTAGTCTCCAACACTTATCCTAGGCTTGCAGTCAAGTGAGGATTCGGAAGAGTGCTATGCCTGACAGCTGATAATATCAGCTATTGGCATATCTTAGTATATCTTAGTAGTGAAGAGAGCAAGAAACACTGTTTTCCTTTAATATATGTCAATATTTTGTACAAATGAACCTTGATCCTTCTTTGAAGCATCTAGTAATTAATACTAAGGAAAAATAATGCCTCAACCAACTATGGTTGATTTACAATAGTCTTGCATAGCTCTGAATCTGTGTATTTTCCTGCCACACACCAGATGGGTTCAACACTGTGAGAATCTAAATAGTTAATATTCATGGCCGTTTTATTATAAGTAATAATGACAGTGGCCACACTTTACACTTCCATATCTCATGTATTTCCAGTAATGTCATATGCTTTTTAACAAAGGTGAAAGAAGGAGACCTCACACAAAACGTAATTGAATCAGTATCGCTGTATACATAGGCAGAGATTGCAAACTTTGAATAAATTTTATTATGCCTACAGAAACATTCTGTTGGTTTAGACTAGGCATTTCATCTAAGCACTTTACCTGAGTTTTATTTTTCACATTAAAAATATATTTAGCCGTAGCCATTTGCAGTATGGTCCAGCATCACTTTATGCATTAGAGAGAAAAAAAATCAGAATGGGTTGTGTAGTGTGAATTTATTTATTAGCTTTTTGCAATTAATAATACTTCCTTGATTGGGCATGATGTAATGAAGTAGGATTAAGAGAACTAATTTAAAACCTAGTTATCCTTAAAACATATCCTTTTTTCACCTTGCTGAGTGTTATTAGTCATCCAGAAAAAGTGTAACATCAGGTGAAGATTGGCCACTATATGGGAAATAACATATCTGACAGATCTTAGGAGACATGATGCACATTTTACAGTTGTGTGAAGATAACTGAAAATAGTTACATGTTTATATTCCATCATTTCAGCTTCCTATTTCTTAAAGACTAAATGGATGATGAAATTCTAATAACTAGTACCAGAAATAATATTAAAAACTGTGTAAAAAAGTAACACTCCTTTGTTTACCACTGAGAAGTATTGTAATAGTCAGAAATGCTAGGCACAACTGAAAAGCTTTTCACAGGAACACCTCTGAACATAACTCCCTGATGAATCAAAGTAGAAAGCTGTACGTTGTACATTTACTTTAGAAGAATTTATATCTGCTAGTTTATTTTTCCCTCATGAAAAATCAATGGGGATCTTTTCTTCTAAACAAGACTAGGAAAAATAAATTGTGTCCACGCTGTGTCTTGTCTGCAGCTCTTTTTGATTACCACTTAAAATACGGGTAGCACTTCTGCCACTGCCTGGTGAGCTTTCCAGTGGCATGAAAGGAACATATTGCTTGCATTCAGTGTACAAGCTAATTTGCAGTGAGCATTGGATACTTGATAAAAAGTTAATTGTCCAATGCAGTACATAATCTGGCCTTTTCTGCATTTTATTTTTACATACTGTACAAAATTCAGAAGTGATTAACTTGTGAAAAATAACACAGGTGTTTCACCACCGCACATTCTGTTGCACTTTCACTCGTTTAAATCGGCACCAATAAAGTACAGTCTTTGAGAGATGATCAAAATGGGCAACTGGGTCAAGCTTCTAATTTCTGTGTCCTTATAGACTGACTTCATTGAACACAAAATTGTTTATCTCCAAAAGCAAGGTCAGAAAGAAAATCAACTTCTCTCTTTGGGTATCTCCTAGAGAATTTCACTCCATGTCCCTCAATGGAGTGAAGGCCTTTGATTTTGCCTTCCTGGTGAGGGAGGACATACAAAATTTCTGGGGATGGTGGCCAAAATTAATGTACACATAAAGGATTTATGTCTTTGGAGCACTCACCCAGAAATACAAAAAAGCTCAATGGATTATCTGGATGGACAGTTACAGATCCTTCAGGACAGACAGGAAGGGCAGGCAGGGTGGACAGGTAGCACCACATGTAAAGGAGGGGTCAGACTGTACAGTGTTCAGCTGGGAGTGATATGGTTGAGAACCTTTGGGTAGGGATTAAAGCAAAAGCGAATAAAGCAAATGTTGTTGTGGGAGTTTACTACAGATCAGCCAGCCAGGATGATGGCACCCATGCATTATTCTAAATGGAATTACCGGAAATCTCCAGAGCAGTTACTCTGGACTTACGGGTGACTTCAAATTCCCAGGGGTTAGCTGGGTCTGCCATACAGCAGACACAAAGAGGTCCAGGAAACACCTGAAGCACATTAAAGAAAACATTTAGGTACAGGTACTAAAGGAGTAGAGTGGGAGTAGTGGAGTTATCTCTTTCTCCTGATGTCTGGTGATAGGACAAAAGGGAATGGGAGGGGGGATATTATAAATATCTGGGGAAGGTAAGACTGGATATTAGAAAAACGTTCTTCAGTGGGAGGGTGGTCAAGCACTGGAACAAGCACCCCAGGGAAGTGGTCATAGCCCCAAGCCTGTTGGTGTTCAAGGAGATGACTTGTCTTTACATTGCCCTGTAGGAGTTGGACTCTGTGATCCTCCTGGGTCACTTTCATCACAAGGATTTCAGTTCTGTGATTCTGTATCCTATATTTAACTGTCTTGTAGGTACTTTTCACTCAAACAGTAACTTAAATAAACATTGTGAGGGGGAGAAACGAGTCTATTCATTTATGTGACAGTTGTAATTTTTTACACAATTTTGAGAATTTAGATATTTAAAAAACAGCTCACGTCCAATCTGCACATCAATTAGAAGGCAAAAACCTCTATATATATAACGCAGCAAACACTGTTCAGAAGCAAATGAACTTCCCAGCACGTGATAATTAGCTCCAAAGGTACCTTTGCAAATGTGTTCTGGATAAGACACCACAATGTAATGTGGAGGAGTAAACTAATGTCCTTATCATTCCAAAGCATCCATGGACAAGTCATACAATCCTTCTATTAAAGTTATCCATCTCCATAATGGGATTAAAAAACCTGTCTCTAGCTCTCTGTCCATCTGGCCCATCTAAGACCAGATGCCAACTCATACTGGCAGAGTTACCAATTACAGAAATAGTTTATGTGAGTAAATCCGTACAAATGCAAGTATAGATTACTGCTTGATAGACTTAGACTGCCTTTTCTATACCTGCCTTAAGGATCAGCTTTAGCACTCTTTCAGTATTGTGGTCTTTGACACTATAGCATTCATACCTGTTATTTTTTGTTAGGTAGTTTGCTATATACATATTCTTCATGTTCTGTTGTTCATAGAAAACAGCAATGACTAGTTTCTAATTTAATCCTCTATGAGGAGTTACTATACTGGCAAACACAGATACTTGAATGTGACTTGCATTACTAGAGTTTAGTGTCATAATCATAGAGATGTATTTGACATTCATATTCTTTTTTTCTATATAACAATAGTGAATTTTCCAAAAACATTAGGTTGTGCGTCTGTACAGATACAATCTTAGAAATCACATATCCATGGGAAGAAATATAACCCTGAGTTAGAACAGTGACTGAGTGCCAGCCACTTTTGATTAAGGTCATTTCCTCAGGGCAGAACAGCACTAGTGCTTTTTGTCTTTATTAGTTCATTAGGGCTACAGAACTACTTTGCTAATGCTTACTCTGAGACTTCCACTTGCTTTCTTATAACTGCATTTACATTTCAGTTGTGATAGAGGCATTGGGAAAGAAAGTTATTGCACAGAACATACTTATTTTTCTTTTCTTCTTCATATAATGTCCGAAGGACACTTTCTATGTACCCTCAGCACAAGACAAACTGATCCAAACACCTGTGCGACCTCCAAGTCATCTCTGAGTCCGTTTTCCTTTTTGTTTTTCATTGGATGTGCTCCTGCCTACTCTTAACCTATGTTTTGTGAATAAATTAATTAGATGTATATATCCCATTATTAACAATAGATGTGGTAGCAACCCAAGCTGGAACAACAGACCCAAGTGATTTTTACTTAAAATACTCTAAAGAATATCTCATTTTAGCATCTTTGCTGCTACTTATCACAGACTACAGATGTATTGATGTTTTTGTCCTTGATTTCTCCACTCTTATATTATACAGCACATTCAGCTTCATAAATGTTCTCTTCAAAAAAGAAAGATAATGTCTTCAAATTTATTGACCAGCAAGACCTAATGCATAGATAAAAGAACTAAAATTTGGGAGGTCAAGGTTCTCAGTTTTTTCACTGACCTGCCAGGTTATGCAAGTCGAGATGATACCATTCTCTTTGGTTAAATGACAAAAATCCACTGTGTTTGCTGTTCACATAGGACCTGAACTGTGTCAGTTAACTTTCTCCTTGCAGACATGTAGTAGTATGTCTGTAGTCACCTGGGACAAGATCTGAAGTTATCCCTTCAGAGAAAGGGTTAATGTCTCTTCTCACTGACTCATGTGGTTCTGAATCAGACCCGTAGTTTGGTGTTTAACTTACTAGCTCTTTCACGATGCAAGGAGTTTCCTGAAAGTTAAAGAGTGATAAAAGGAAGCTGATGACATAAGAGATCTCCTTTAATGTTATCATGAGGAGATGCCATTTGATGAAATTATTGAAGTTTAAATATCAGTCACAGAGTAACCTTTAAGACATCTTACCTCTCAATAAGTAAGAAAAATGAAAGGTCTCTTTAAGAATACTAGAACACTGAAAAACAGAGCCCATGAAATATTCTCACCTTTACAGAACCTTTTTTTGCCTCCTCATATGTTGACTGAAAGTTTTCCTCCTTCCAAATAATTAGGGTTTGGTAATTCCTTATTCTTCAGTATGAGCAATATTTGCTAGGTAAGCAGCCAAACAGAAGGAGACCATGAGACCAAAGACCAGCCATTATGTACCCATTGAGGGCATTTTTAGATTTCAAAGCCATTAGCCGTTTTCAATCTAGAAATTTCTATCATCAACAAGTTCACACAGAATCTGACCTGCTACTTTTACTGAAAAGGTCTGAAAATTTAACAGGAAAAATCTGGTAAGCTACATGAACAGTCCTAGAAGAGTCACAGCATAGGAGTGCTTACGGGAGATCAGAATCTACTCCGATATTCTTCAGGATGCTCTTATTTTTCATCGTAGAGTTCTAGATTGTGCTAGACTTGAGAAAAGAACAAAGCCAGTGTTTTCTCCCTAGTTTGGAAATATCAGTGGGATACTTACTGTTAATTTTTCATGCATGTAATTGTCTGTTTCATTTATAGATCCAATTCTTCTAACAGTTGCAGTGGGTTGACTGTGGCATCCACTGTCAAGTGCCCACTGCTTGACACTCCCCTCCTCAGCTGGGCAGCAGTGGTATAACGAAAGGCTCATGCATAGAGATAAGGACAGGGAGAGATCACTCACCTGTTACTGACAGGGACAAAAGAAATTAAACTTTCAGAAAAAATTAATTTGCTTTATTGCCAATTAAATCAGAATGAGAATGAGAAATAAAAGCAAAATCTTAAAACACCTTACCCCATCCCTCCCCTTTTCTCAGGCTCTTGATCTTCTCTGTCAGCTGCCCACAGCAGCACAGGCGGAGAGGGCTGTAGCCAGTGGAGGCTCTATTCAGTTCGTCACACATGGGGTCAGAGCCTCCTTCAGGCACTTCCACCTGCTCTGGTGTGGGGTGCTCCACAGGCTGCAGGTGGATCTCTGCTGCCCTGTGGTCCTCCACGTGCTGCAGGGGCACAGCAGCCTCTCCATAGGCTGCACCGTGGGCTGCAGGGAAATCTGAGCTCTAGCACCTGGAGAAACACCTCCACCTCCCTCTCCATTGACCTTAGTGTCTGCAGGACAGTTGCTCTCACACATTTTCACTTGTTTCTCCTGGCTGCTGTTTCAACAGCCATTTTTTTCCCCTTCTTAACTCTGTTATCCCAGAGGTGCTGTCACCATCGCTCGTGGGCTCAACCTTGGCCTGCAGTGGGTTCAGCTTGGAGATGCCTGGCATTGGCTCTATTGGGCATGGGGGCCGCTTCTCACAGAAACCACCCCATAGCCCCAACCACAAAAACCTTGCTGCACAAACCAAGCACAACAGTTTTTCTAATTTTCATTAGTATTCACGATGCATGATATCCAGGAGTACAGTTCGTGTGAATTGAATTAGGCATCACAATAAACTCTCCAGTGACAGTTATACCATTTACACATACCACAGCTGTCACTGGAGAAGAAATAATATTTAATGACTTTTTCTGAAGAAACATAATTCACCATTTGTTTCTCCCATTTTCAGAAGAATAAAACTTACTGCTTTTCTAATCTAATCTTTGAAAAGAGCTTTCAGCATCCCTTCTTCTTAAATCCAAATATCCTTTGTTGCAAGGATGTTTTTTCTCCTCCAGGTTATGCACCGTGGATCAGTGATTCCAATTCTAAATTTTGCCTTAAAGACAGTATTTAAAATTCATCTCTCATATTCAGACTTCATCTAAAGTATGCTCTTACTGAGGCTGTTTTATTGTAAGAAAGAACAGAACTCTTAAGGATACTTCCGAAGTATTCCAAAGTGTAACCAAACAACCGTAAGAAGACTAATTTTAGAACACACATTCCACTTACATGCAATTTAAATCCCTGCTACAAAGGAGTACAGCTATTTATTATTCTCTCTGCATGAACAATCTTCAAGTGTAGACGGAGTTCCAAGACGGGTTAAATAAGAACTAAATAAATGATCCTAAGCCAATTAGGAATGCAGCAAGTAGGAACCTTTCAATGTCAACAGAAATACATTTTAAAATTTTTATTTAAGAGAATGAAGTAAAGAAGGCAGAATGAGTAACTTTGTAAAATGACGTATAAGAAAAGACATGGAGACAAAATTGACATGTCAAGTCAATGGGAAGTGAAGCTGTGATTGAAAAAATAACCATGCCAAGAAAAATAATTTATTAGTTATGAAGAACTGTTAAAACTGAATAGGCTCAAAACCAAAGAGATAAACATAAAACGTGCTGATTAAAGTATTTAATAATACTCATTAATTATTAACTCAGTAATTAGTTTAACCGTTGTCTAGATGAAGAAAATTTTGTAACCAATGCTAACTTAAGCATTGTACCTAGTATTCTCAATTTGATTTGATTTGATTTGATTTGATTTGATTTGATTTGATTTGATGAGCTAATTTATAATATGTATTCACCTGTATTTAATGTTGTTTCCCTAGACATGTGGGATAAGTGAAGATAGTAATGAAGCAAAAGGTACTGGACAGTCTCTATCTTCTTCAGAGAAATCTGATTACAAATTGACAAATTAATATTTTAAGTGCTACAGTTCTAATTCTGTTGCTGAAAGAGAAGCATAATAACATTAATTTGTCAAAGATGCATTAAAAGGTCAAACTAAGAAAATGGAAAAACACATAATGTTATAGAGACTGACTCTAGTTGAAACAGGCTGTTTTATGACTTGTTCTCAGTGTTTGTTTGGGGTTTGTTTTGTTTTGTTTTGTTTTTTTTACTGTAGTATCTTGGGAGTTTTTAAGTCTATATATTTCAGATAGATTAAAACAGTCTCACAAATTGTTAGAAAGAAATGTCCTGAATGGCAAGAATATATAAAATCTTTGTCATGCCAGCATTGTCTTTATATTGTTTCATTTAGATGCCTTTCCAACTCTAATACATTTATTGAGGTCTAAGAGTCATTAGGTTGTCCCTACTATTTGGAGTTTTCCTTAGTTTGGAGTCAATAAGTGAATTCAGAAAAGGGCATAAAAAATTTCGAGAAAGCATGTTTTACCCATTCATCACCATTGTGAAGCTCTAGATAGTCAAAACACTCCCTAACTCCTCCACTTCCTAAAGAAGGGTGTCTTTCCTTGCTGATTCTGAATAGTATATAGCTACTTGTTGCAGCATTCCAGAAGCACAAGTTATCCCACCATTTTTCCATGATTGCTTACACTGTGATTTTTGGGCTTCGCAATGTTTTCCATTGGTGTAGATGCACTTTAGTTGAGCTATCAATCCTGCCACCTTTTCAGGGGAAGAAGACCTAATTCCTGTGTGACTGTTCTCAGGTGCTTCCATGGTTTCTAACACTTCAACACCCATCTCTGCTGCACAAATTAGTACAGGGGCAATTCAAATCGGCTACAGTGTCCACTTGCACACCACTTCTTGTATATTTTTGACCATCAGGCCTGCTGCTGACAAATGGTGTCTTAAAGGGAGAAAAGGGTCCTCACTAAGGAGTTCACAAGCCTCATTAAAGGAGTTTTAAACTAGATTTGAAGGGGAAAGAAGATGAGAACAGGCTCGCTAGAAATAAGCCTGAGAGCAGCATGCCTGATGATCAAACATCACAGAATTCTGCCAGGGATCAGTCTGACCAGTCTTGGACTTAGATACCAATCTGTTATTCTCTTGATTGGCTTCCTGTGTCTTCCTTCATCATTCCCTGCAACTGGAACGATAGAGGAGAATTTTATATGTGCTCCTGATCCCTTAACCAGTTAGTCACAAGGTGCTGAATTCCCTTTTGGATTGCCTTTAGACTTCTTACTGCAATTTCATCACTGCCTGCTTGAAAAAGTATTAATGGTTAATAATCTGAGGGCTGTACCAGAGTAGAAAGTTTCCTCCTAATGCCTTTGACACAGGCTCTGAGGGGCAGCAGACTTTCTCTAAGAAGTGGATCCAGTGTACATACTGGGCTTTTTGTTCCTCTCAGAAGAAAGTCTCCTATGACAATGACACATCTTTTTTTTTCCTTTTCTGTATGGAAACGGTCTTGACACAGGGAGTAGGCTGACTTAACCTCAGCAACACCTCCAACCTAGATGAACCATCCTTCTCATCGCTGTTCAACTGCACTTGCAGAGCGTTGTACCTGTTAGGCCAGGGCACCTGGGAAGGTGGGGTAGTAATGGAGGGGATGCTCTGCTCTGCAGGGCAGGAAGTTGTCACCATTTCCCCCTATCGCTTAAGTCATGATGTTCAGCAGATTAAAGATAGGATAGGGAATCCCCTGTATCATGCATCCTCCCAGGTCCATCCCTGGGAAGGTAGGGGGTTTTTCAAGTAGTCTGACTCTCACTCAGACTCTCTGATGCTGCTCAATCTACTCACCTCCTCCCACAGCTCTGTCACTAAGCAAAGGTGTTCCTCTACCTGGGCACACCTCCCACAGGTGTGCTCACTGCTGGTCTCGAGTATTCTTGCATAGGGCACATCTTGCAGCTGACATTTTGGCAGGCAAATGCGCAAGATGAGATCTACATAGGTAAGACTATGATAATATAATAAGAAAACAATTTTTGGTGGTTCTAGGATGAACCAGATACCTGGTGTACTGCAAAATAAATGCAGATTATAAGACCAAGACGGTCCTATTGTCTTTTTAATGTCTTTTTTTCTCTCCTTCTATCTCTTCCTTTTTTTAACAAAATAAAAGTCTTTACTGAAAAGAGTTTATGGTGATGAGGCTCTTGGCACAGTTAATACCTGTAACATCAAGATAAAAGTCAGGGGCAGGAGAGAATGTCAGAGGATAAAGTTCCATGAGGTAGGTGACCTGATTTAAAGGCTTGCTGTTGCCAAAAGAAGAGATTCCACATGCTTTGCCGTGTGCAGACATAAACACCCATAAACCAGCCTTGTTACTCACATGCTGTCAGTCTTCTATGCTGGCTCTGTCATTTGTCTGACCCTGTGCTGAACCAGTCCAGCTTGCTAAAAGGGCGAAAAGTAAATCCATGAACAGTTACAAGAAGTGATTGTTCATTCAACAGTAGTTCACAAGAATATTATTTTCATGAATCACACCAAGAGAAAGCAATTTTCAAGTAAAAAAAGCTGTACAGGTAAACTATCTATTTTTGTTATCATCTGGGATCATGTTCCCTCGCTAGCCAAAATCATTCACTTTTCAGAGGTCTGCCTCCAGATTTTGTGTAAAAAGTATCTATAAAAACAACCTGGCTTGCAGAAGGTGACAGTGATAGAAATTTAAGAACTCAGACTGTAGAGACAGAGAGCTGCTGTGCCGCATGCAGCGTTATGTGACCAAAGATGATACAATGAAAAGCAGCAGCCAGAATTGAACTTGGGCAGATTCAACTCAGATATAAGTGAGTGTCGTTTTGGGAAGTGTTTCAGAACCAGAATATAATTCTTGTGAAAGGAAAACAGGTTCTCCCTCTCCTGGTGCTTGCAAATTTGGGACTCAGCAAAAACACAAGGATTTTATGTCTACACAAAGATTTTGCTAGGCCATCTGCTAAAAAAATAGTGTAAACTTAAAAATGGGGGGGGGAGGTGTCTTGCCTCACAGTCAAGACGTGCATGTGTAACTTGGGATGCCGAGTGTAGGGACACGCTAAGTCCGGATGTTGCTGCTTAACTTATTATTATTTCATATGGAAGACAAGAATACTCAAAAAAATAGCTAAGGAGGACAAAGCTGCATTTCGCTACAACTGCATTCAGATTCTCCTATTCTGACACTCAGCACAGTGGGGAAAAAAAAGTAAAGACATTTCCCCGCTGTGACAGAAGGCACGTCCTTGAAGCAGCTGGTATTCCTCCACTGGCAATGCAAGGTGCTTGTGAAAAACGTTTTTATATTTTTATTTGTGAGGTTGTCGGCTACAATTCCACTCCCCTGTCTAACCGCCCGCGCCGCGGCAGTACCCCCGACCCTCTGGCTATGGGGCAGGGCGGGGACGGTGCCGGGGCCGTGCGGGGCGGTGCCGGGGCCGTGC